>VYZS01027409.1:5665-81735 GCA_013400695.1 Neodrepanis coruscans | reverse complement strand
ACAGGAACACCTCAAGAATCACAAGCTCTGCTCCATCCGAACCACCCTCAGAATCACAACTACAGACCAGCAAAGAGATTTACAGGTACCAGGTCTCCAGAAATCTTCCTGACGTCCTTTAACACATTTTTCCCACCGTGTCAATCAGTTCTTAAAAATATTCTTCCGTTCCTCTATTTATTTTTTTCTTTTGACATAAAATCAAAAACAGACTTGGAGACCTTGCTGGCTTGAGCCTTCAGATTCAAACTTCAATAGCTGACAACCGTGTTGTTTTCACCATTGCCATTTAAGCAAGGGGGGAAAAAGCACCAAAAGCAAAAAATTTGGCTGAATATTGATATGTTTTGAGAAAAATTCTGCTCTGGCAGAAAAGAAAAAAAGAAAAAACGTCTGTTTGACAAAGAATTGCTTTTGACAGCAAACTATTGACCAGGTCTAACAAGCGGGCTTAGACCTGTTAGAGAAGGAGCACGGGTTTCCTCATCCATCCCGCAGCCCGCTTGCAGCGCAGGAGTGTTGAGTCCAGCCGGCCGCTTTCTGCATTAACAGCCAATTTGCTTTCAGCCCTTCGTGGCGGAGCTGGCGAGCATCCGAGCCGCGCACATCCTCGCCCGGGATCGTGCTCCCAGTGCCGCAGTTCGAGCCGGGGAACGGAGCATCTTCCCGGCATGCCCTCCTCCGTGCTCGTAAACAGCCGCCTCCTCCCTCAGCCGACTCTGCTCATCCTTTAATTACATTAAGGGAAGATTTCTGCTGAGTCCAGCACAAAGCTGGATGCATGGCAGCGCGGGAAGAAGCGGGCGCTCCTCCTAGTCCTGGCCGTGCTCACCCCATCCTGATTCTCTGCCTCAGTTTCCCTGGTGTGACAACAGCGCTCCTCACCCTCACATGTTGTTATTATGAGCTGCTTGAAGTTAACACTACACACTCATTCGCCCTCACAGCAATTTTTTAAATTTTTTTTTTTGCTTAATTTGAACAAACAAATTAAAAAAAAAAAAAGCTCCAAACCATCACCAGCCGATTCAGGTCTGGTCAGTGTGGATTTTGAAGCTGGATATAAACTCCTGGGGATGGATGTAGAAATCCCCTCCATTCCTGCCCTAAATCTAAGTACGGCTGTTTCCTCTGCTGTTGCTCTACGTCGGACTCCGGCTGCTGCTCTTTAAACTTCGTCACTTTTCTGTACTCACCTCCTTCCTGGCAGCTCAAGGGCTTTCACTCCCTGGGGCTGTCATTAATCGGTTGTGATCAGAGGTCGGCTATAACCCTTTCACAGCAGCCTCTTGACTTCACTCTCACCCTGGGGGATGCACTCAGGGACAGAGCAAGAAGTATGTTGAAATATGGCTTCCCCCCCCCTCCCTTAGTGTTAAGCCCTCGTCATCAGAGCAAGGAGCCGTTCACGCTTGTGACACAAAGCCAGGAAATCAGGGTGCTCTTACTCCCGACTCTGCAGCTGGTTAATGACCTTGGGCAAAGGGCTCCATTTCTCTGCCTTAGTTTTCAGTGATACTTAAAAAAAAATACGGGGGAAGAGAGGGATTGTATTTCTTATAAGGGTACTGGCTCCAAAGATGAGACCTTGAGGGTAAACTCTGGCTGTGACACCATTAGCAAGACATGTCACCAGCTCTTGGTAGCAGGGATAGGCTGACAGTGAGAGCTGGGCTGGGCAAGGCTCACCAGCCCTGCACTGATGGCCACTGATCCACAATCCACTCCACAAATGGGATGTGAGGGTGACAGCAGGGAATTCACTGTGGGATTGAACTCCATCTCTCTTTTTAAAGGAGCACACACATGCAAAGTGTTCAGATCATAATAGTCTTTGTGTACTCCAAGCAGCACTATAAGGGCAACTCCAACAGTATGTGAGTGTGGATGAGCAGCCTGGTATGGAGAGATCATCATCTATCCAGAGGCAAGGACCCCCATGCTCTCAGCCTGCAGCTGCCTCACCATGAAGCCTGTTTGCTCCCAGGATATTTCCATTTCCTGGAGTAATTTTGCAGAGGAAGATCTCTCTCCCAAAGAGCAACATAAGATCCAGGCTTCAGCTAGGCACTAATGACATATAAATAACCATGGAGCCATCAGAGGGGCAAATCCACTTCACTCTTCTACATGATAACACCTTTCCAAAGGGATAGCTCATTTGGCAGGTTATTCCCAGCCAGGATAAGGGGAATGATAAGGACATTGGCTCTTCTAACCCCTGTTGGTGAATTGATGGGAAGTGGATTCCACACAAACCCATAAAATTAAGACCTGCAGATCAATCTTTCCTAACCTATTTTCCTGTGATTGCCTGGCAGGCAAAAATATGCAGAAGTGATGATGAGGTGTATCCAATCTTCTGCTAGCAGGAGATGGGTTTCCATTCAAGGCCAAGACTTTGAGATTCCCATAAAGGCAAGCCTCCATCCTGGTCTGAAAGAGAGCCTTTAACATCTCATTACATAGCAGGGTAAATCATCTCATGGTAAGTCATCAATTCTTCTCACCTCTCTGCTGAGATGGACAAGGATGGCTGAGAGGACCTGGCAGTGAGGACATCATAAAGGATGGGGAAAATAAGCCAGCAGTGAGATGTGAGTTAGGAGACCTACTCTGCCTCTGTAGGTTTCTCAGTCATGGTTCCACAAAGCATTCTGCTGCCAGGTCATAGCGTGAGGGTGCAGCAAGAGCATCCTCCATCTAAGAAAGTGGTGATGCACAGCTAATGGATCTGATTGTCATACAGATAACAGGTGTGTTGTCACCTATCTACATGTGCAGCTGCCCAGCCATATCCTTAGCAGGTGAAAACTAGGTCTTAGCCCAAAACCATGGAAAGCTGGATGATTATCATGAGACTTTTTTCTCCTGGATGCTTAAAATGGCATCACTGAGAGGGAGGCAGGACCATTCTCACAGCAGGGTGAATGAAACAGCAAGTACAGCTGGGCCCTGGTAACAAAGCTGGGAAATTATGTCCTGAGATACAGGGAAGTTTTAAATCCATTTTATCTGGACACGTCTGAATGCTGCTGCAGGCAGCAGGGGAGCTCAGAAACAGGTTTAGCAGTGGGTAGGAAAGCCACTTGAGCCAAGCACAAGTGCAAGGGTCTCAAAGATGAATTTGTACCAGGGAGAAGCTCACAATGGCTTCAGAAAAATATCAGGCATAGTACCTGCCAGAGACAGGGATCCTCTCCAAGAGATGGGGAAGGCCTCAACACCCAGTTAAGCAGAAAAGTCCTTCTAGAGCTGTTAATGCTGTAAACAAAATAAATCACATGTCATTAGTGACTGCAAAGTTTGGAGAGAAAGGCAGGGATCAATGGGCATAGGCACAACATGGACATGGCTCTAGATTCTGGAAGTATCCCCTTCTCTAAATAGGAGCAGGGAAAGGAGGAACTGTGACAGGCAGCAGAAGGGGTAAGGACCAGAGAGAAGAGCCCTGTGAGGGGAGTAAGAAAAAGGCCAGGGGGTGCAAAAGTGGACAAGGAGTAAGTAAAGGATGACAGGATTTTCTGGGAAAAGGAGACTTTTTGCAAACCATACATGGAAGCCAGATCAGCTCATGTTAAATCTTACCACTCACACAGCTTTTCCATAGAGATTTACTCCCAGTTGCTGGAGACAGAGGCTACAGGTTGCAGGAAGCATCCTGCAAATTTCAAAGATTTCTTGGCTATAGCTGTTTCCAGTAATTCCTATTTTGCTGGCAGGAAAAAGCACAAAAATCAAAGGCTGGTGCATATTCTTTCCTTGTAGTATGCAAGTATTCATTCATCTGTAAACATCTGGGAGCTGGTGGAGTTCGACACTAGCTATACTTCCCCGAAAGAGGACAAAAAATGACATGGTTTTGTGAAAAAGAAGTGCATTTATAATGAGATCCTTCTGGGAATCATCTGAACTGGGATCCCCAGGAAGCTCTTGCATGGGTTAACTCCCATTGAGATGAGAGCATCAGTGAGCAAGGGCCACTGGGACCCAAACAAACAGAACTGCAAAAATTTCACTCCTCAGCAGCCTGAATTTGGGCTTTTTAATAAAAAGCTGCTGTTCTGGCCACATCAATTCCATTTACCTTTCTGGCCTGGAGATATGACTTAAGCAGTTTGCCTTATGGAGGTCACCTCCTGAACTAGCCAGCAAGTCCTGGAGGATGGCAGACCCTGGATCAATTTTGAACATGGAGGAGGATTTCAGCCTCAAAGCAGCATGTTTGGACCACCTCTCCCACTTACACTAGTACTAGTTGCTTGGTCCCAGAAAGTTAGACCCACTCTGTGTCACAGCTCAGCTTTCCAGAGCCAGGTTTGAACACTTTGGTCCCTGGAGCCTCGCCTGAGCTGTCAACGGAGTGAGGGGGAAGGAGAAATGTACTGTCAGGAAATGTAATCTCTGAAAAGTGCAGAAATCCAACTGTGGGAGGATTTACAGGAGTTCAAAACTAAGGGACGCCAGGAAAGACAGCTAAATAAACACATAGATCATGCATCTTGAAAGCTGATGTCAAGATCGTAAAAAATCAACTCGATTATAGGAGCAGACAGGTGGCGATTGGTGCAACCCCTACACATCGTGTCCTGGAGCCTTTGGCTCGCCCTGTCCACTGGAAAGAGCACCCAGCAGATGTTTTCCTGATTATAAATGCTGTATAATTTATAATCCACAGCTTTGCACTTAAAATGATCCCCGAGCTGTAGGGAGGCCAAGGGGTAGAGAGGCCAAATCCCTCCCACCCATTAATGTGACCAGTCCCCATCACTTCCCAGCAACACAGAGAATAGACTGTTCCCATGATGTGTTAGGGACTGGGTGCTCTCAGCAACAAGTATGGGGGACCTTAGAGCAGTAGTTTGATTCCATGGAGTTACCTGCTTTTGAATCCTGCTTCTGAGTCACCAGAAACATCCACCATACAATGCCCCTTTGAAGAAAAATCCTTCTCAATGCTGTGCCAGGGTCTGCTAAGGGCAATCATAAACTGTTTTCGTCCTTTCCACTTTCTTTAGAAGTTGACTGAGTCTTGCCAAGGTGTCCATGAGAAGTTTGCAAGTGTTATGGCTCATGTCACTCAGAATTTGGAGAGCAGCACCTTGAAATGGAAAATCCAGCACTTCCTCCCCCTTTAGAAAAATCATATATGGGGGCCTGTGAGGGGAAGAAAAATGAGTTATAAAAGTGTTCTGAAAATCTCTCCTCATCTTGGCACAAAACACTGCTCTGGGCTTTGCTAGTAAAGGAAATTCAGCACCTTGAATGCCTGATTTCAGAGACAATAAACAGACTTGCTCCTGGCCAGCTGAAATTGCTCCAGCGATCCCAATGGCCTGATGTTCCTCGGCAAATCTCAGTGCTTCCACTTCGCCAACAGCCAATGCCCCACGCCCTGGACTGGGCACCCAGAGTCTCTTCCCTCACTGTCACTTCACAGAGCCCCAGGAAATGCTCCTTGCACAGCACGATGGAGGGATATCCACCCAAAAGCCAAAAGACCTGATGGGGCCTTGCCCAAAGCTGGCTCAGGTGGTTTCGGGCTCGTGTGTGGACAGCAGCACAGCTGAGTGTGGGCGATGTCTCCTGAGTTACAAAGTTTTACCGGAGCTGAGCTGATAAACCCACCACGGACTGGGACTCCCCGGCTTGATTCTCTCTTAACCCAGCCCTCCCAGCTTACTTGTATACATTCCCATGGGGAGAAAACGGAGGCGATGCAGACAGCAGGTCCAGGCTTGCAGCACTGACCTTCCGAAGGGAATTCCGACTGAGGCTGGGAAAAATGCTGAAAACACGCGGAAGGAAAGGGCAAGGAAAGGGCTGTTTGCCCAGGCAGGGCTCAGCCCGAGCCCCCCAGCAGGGCAGCCCTGCTTCAGGCAGCCCAAGCCAGCAGTCTCTGACCCCCCTCTAGTGGCTATAAAACATAGCCAAGTTCACGAACCCGCCA
The DNA here is from genome assembly GCA_013400695.1 of Neodrepanis coruscans. NCBI lineage: Eukaryota > Metazoa > Chordata > Aves > Passeriformes > Philepittidae > Neodrepanis > Neodrepanis coruscans. Next base: position 75,785 of record VYZS01027409.1, on the reverse strand, counting down.
CCAAAGCCGCGTCCTTCGAGTGTCAGGCGGCGTCTGAGTGCTGGAACCCGGGCTGGGGGGTCAGCTGGCCCCACGCAAGGCAAAGGCAGGGCTCTGGACCAGAGGAGCGATGTAGTGGTCAGCCCAGCTCGAGCTCCGATCTCAAACCCACCCTCTAGCCCAGCTGTGGGTAAAATGCTGAGACATGGGGAGAAGGTGATGCCAGGGCCATTTACCGTCCTACCTCATCCATCTATTAATAAATAAGCAAATTAAAAAAAAAAAAAAGCACAGATCCTCCTCCAAGTCCCCACAGGGTGGTGGGGGGAGAGCCACCAGAGAATCTTCCTACACACTGTAGAGCCCCGTGTGGCTCTGCCTGTGCTCTGGAGCAGAACACGTACTTTCGGGGAGCAAACATAACTGAGGGCTACCTGCACAGCCCCTCTTCCATCCCAGAGGTACAGCATTCTCCTGGGACAGCTTTTGCCACTCTCACTGTTAGCTGAGACATGGCAAAGGAACCAGGCAGTACTTTCCTGCCACAAGGCCCAGAGGAGATCCCACTCCCTGATTCTGAAAGGATGCAAACTGGAGATGTAATCCTCCTAGAGGGAAGCAGTGGCCCCAGGGCAACACAGCAGAGAGGCAACAACATCCCCTGATAACTTCTTCCTTCACCCCAAGGACACAACAGAGGGACAAAGGCTGGCTTTGGAGGAGGTTTTAAACGGTAACAGGCAGAGCCTCACCAGCAGGATTGACAAGAGCATCTCTGCAAGGCTGGGATCCCAAATCCCAAAGGCTTTTCTGCTGCAGCCCACACACATCCACATATATCCTCCCAAAGAAGCCCACTGGCTATGTACCCCTCCAGCACTCCTGAAGTTCATGTTCAGATGGTACCGTGAACATTGAACCAGACACAAAATGATTGTTATAATAAGTGCTGTAAAACATGCTGGTGCTTTTTAGCTTGGTTCCCAAGGAAAGTGGCTTATGCAATTACACCGTAGGCTTATGCGTTCCAATCACTTTGGAACCTGTCAGCTAATTTTAACCCAATTTAGCAGAAAGACAGAAAACTTTAGTTTCACTAGGCTGTCAGCTAAAGGACAGACAGATTCTTAGTGTCCTCCCTCGAGCAAAGGCTGCAGCATGAACTCAGCCTCTTAGCAAACACCAGACACTCACCATGACTTTAACAAACAACCCAGTGCAGGAATGGGGGTTACAAGGGTTCCCATCCCTCACCCAACCTCACAACAAACCTGTGGAAAAGCTGCCTTCCTTGCCTCATAAATTGCCTCACTTTTAATCACTAAAAAACCCATCACATTTAATTTTTGTCTGGGAACTTTAGTTCTTTTCATCCCAAGTTTCCTGCAAACTAAAAAAGTTCAGTCTCCTTCAGCTAGTAACTACCATCAAACACCATTAAAAGAAAAACGAGAATGCTTTTCACCAAAAATTAAGTTGCTGCCATTTTTTCTTCTTTTTTTTTAATTATTTTTTTTTATTTTTAATTCTGCACTAGGGAATGACTAGAAAATGAACTGAGCATTTTCAGACAAAGGTGGAAAAAAACTCTGATGAAATGCAAGACAATCTAGTCACATCTGGATGGAAGAAGCATTCTTCCAGCTACAGACTGTTGGCACCTGCCAAACATCTGACCTTGAAAGGTCAGGCAAGGCTTAGTATGCACAGTACAGGCAGGGTTTTAATATAAGAGTTTCAGCTATATAGAGAGAGGGGCACATCCATTTTCATTCTTTAAAACAAAACTCAGAAGAAAAGCCTTGGTGGAGCCAGGGTGTTTGGTAGCCAGTGTACCCTGGCAGAGCTGAAAGGCTGATGATTCAGGAGAGCCCAAAGCAGGGAGCCTGGGAAACCGCTCCGGGGTACGTGGTGCGAGACCACGGTTAGTGGTCAGCTCTCAAGACACTCTGCTTGTGGCTGTCAAGATGAAATTAATCTTGCCTGGGCAGTCGAAGTTTAGATCTGCCTTAGCTAGCCTCTAATGAAAAATGCATAGTGGCAAGCATTGGAAAATCCCTGACACTCAGCACCAGAGGGTACATTTAAATAATTCTGTGAATATAGATCAATAAAACTAATGCACTTATAGCTGCTGTGTGAAGTATTCAAACTAGAATAAAAGTCATCTTGTATTACAAAGCCCTGTATTAATTCTTAGCACCTATTGTTTTACATATTCAATTAATCTTAGTCGGCAGGGAGCAACTCATACATGATATTAAAAGCAGAAGGCACGTGAATCTGTATCAGAGAGCCAAGACATCTTCATAATCAAGAGTGAGCTTGGAGAATGGCATCTCTACAAGAGCCCACTGCCTACAGGCTGAGGGATAGGACACTGTGTGGGCTGGAGAGGACAGCCATGGCCATGCTGAGACCTCCAAATCCCTGTGTATGGTCTCCAGGACACATAGACTAGAGACTTCTGCAAAGACAGATCTCAAAGCAGAGAAAGAAGCACCTTCATGACAGAGATGGGGGTGAAATGAAGACCTGGATTAAGCATCCCTGGCCATGACAAGACCCAGCCATTTGCCTGTGATTCACTTTCAGTACTGGACACGTACGTGGAGGAGGTGCAAGGTAATCTGTAAATTTGGACTAAGAGCCTTTCCATGTCTTTATGGGGCTGGCTTGCCAAAATCTCTCTGTTGCCAGCACCTCTCACTTAGCTGCAGGGAAAAGCTATTCATTGAACAGCTATTTTGGAGAGCTCCTTGGGGAATTTGGAACAGAAATCTGTTGGACATAATAAAACATTACATTAGAGGACTAGGCCATCAAACCAATTAGTCTAAAAGATGTCAGCCTGAACTTACTAGCCTCTGCATTTTCAAAACCATCTCCTACCTTGGGCCACTTTGTGTGGACCTAAGACCCCTTAATACCCCATGGCTGTTGGTATTTAAGTGCTCCACACTGCTGTGAAACCACAACAGCCTCAGAGCCCAGCGAATGAATTCAACAATGTCTTTGTAAAGGTCGACTGAGGCAAGAAAAGACAAAGAGGCCAGAAGTCTCCAGTATCTCCTATGAAGCTACAGAGAGTTAGAGGTCTTGACTCCAGCCACACTGCACATCCCCTCTCAACAGATCTACTCCAGCAAATCATCTGGCCCCAGCTTGTACACCTCTATGACTTCCCAGAGCATTGTCTCTGGACACTCTGGACACACTGTCCAGCTCTTCAGAGGAAGGTGCAGATGTTGAGCAGTCAGATACCTCATTGCACCACCACCCAATTACCAAAATCATGTTTGGGTCTCTTTCTTCAACAAGGCCATAACCTTTGTTGATGCTATGTCTACTGTGACGTTCATTAAGCTGACAGTGGCCCTCAACACACAGCTTGCTGTGATGGATCTGGTGTTGGAGGACTGCTCTGCTCTGTCACTGGGCAAGAGAGTGTCATTTGATGGTGGCACTACTGGTACATCTTCACAGTTGCTCACCGTGTATCACCTCTAAGTCACTCAGCACTTTACAAAGCAGCCCTGGGTTGTTGACCAGAACAACAGCACACCATACATTGGGAGCAAAATGTATTCAGTGCCTTCAGAGAAACCCTGTATCTCAATTTCAAAAGACAAAGGAATGCTTAAAAAAAAGAAAAAACCCACACAAAAAAACCCCACCAAAAGCACAGCATCCAAAGTGATCTAGCAAACAGAAAGCACCATTGATAGAGATCTATGTTAGCCTATTAATAACACAATGCTAGGCTTGCATCTGGACTCATTTCGCCTGTAAATTAATCATGTACGTTCCATATAATAAGCCCTGTGTGTTGCCACAAGGTAGGACAGCCTTATTCCCACATGGCAGGTTTAACGACTTTGCAAGGCTAACAAAGCTCTGCTTTCTGAAAGGAGGCTGGAGTTGGGTCCCTACCAAAGTGAGGTTCTCAGAAGGTAATAAAACACCAAGGAGATGCTATCTAGTGGATTTGGAGCATTTCACTCCCTTGAAAGTCAAGTCGACAGCTGATTTAAAGTTTCCAGCTAGGTCATACAAAAGTCAACAGCGACTGCATCCAGCCAGGTTCAGAGTTTGAATATTTATGGTGTCAATCTGAAATCCAGATAACCACAAATAATCCAAACCCATTAACTCCCCCCTCATCCAGAGGAGAAAGCTCTCTGGCCATTATGCCCATATTTCTAGGGTTACCACGGGATCATGGGCAGAAGGTTGTTTTTTTCTGTTTCTTTCTCTCTTTTTTTTATTCTTTTTTTCCTAACTGAAGGTTATTACGCATTGATGGCGATGTGTCAGGCAGTTCCCGCCAGATGAGCTTGCCTTCCAGGAAAGCTGGAGTGGGCACCACGTGAGTGGAGCTGTTTGGAAGCGCTGAGACTCTAGCATCCAGGTCAAATCCAGTCCACCAGGGAATAGCCTGATAAATTGCCATCATCAGTATACTGCAGTGCAGGAGTGCAAGGTAATCATCCTCGCTCGCACGCTGGCCAGCGGAGCTGCCCTCGGCACAGCCGCGGGAGGAGGCACGCACATCCCCGAGGGCATACCGCCCAGGAAACACTTTCACCCAGGAGATAAAGCAATCTGGTTCCTTTGTCTTGGAGAAATTGGTCTGACTGGCAAGGCACGCTCCCCTCCAGGACTCCGCGGACATAGACCCCCACACCCCAGAGCTGGGCTGCAGCACATTGAGGGGAGCAGAGGCTGTTTTTGAGATTCAAAAAACATTCTGCATCCCATCACGAATACAGCAGCTTCCCGAGGGAGGCCTAGGGAGGATGTGGGGGAGAAAAAGATGCCAAGGAAAAGAAAAATAAAAAGACAAAATGCCAAAATAGAGGCCATTCTCCTCATATCTGAGCCTAAGCAGGGCTGGCATCCCGGCAGAAAGACTTGCTGAACAGAGCTACACAGGGAGCAGAGCGCTCCTTCCCTACCCACCCACCAGCTGGATCAAGCTAAGAAACTACATTACAGTGACATGCCAGCCCCTGGGGGAGGCCGTGCCTGAAGCATGGTACGGATCCTTCTGCAGACATCCCACAAAACACAAAATTCTCCCGTGGGTTAGAACAAGGGTTTCATGAACTGGAATCTAGTGCAATACCCCAGACAGGAGCTATCCTGGGAGATCTTGGCACACTGCCTCTGGCCTCTCTGAAAAAGCTCCTGAAGAAATCAATCTCAGCTTTTAGTGGTGCTTTTGCATCTCCATTGGCAACTTGGATGGCCCATCCACAATGTCAACTGTTAATCCCATCTTTATGGCTTCTCTGTCCCATAAAACCTTGGAAGAAAGTCTTTCCTTAAAGAGAAAAGAGGTGCTGTGGGTTAGGTGATGTGCTCAGGAGACCTTTGTGGATAGGTACGTATGAGGCCAGGAAACAGGAACAAGGAGAAGCAGTAGCATCCCAGGTTTTGACATGGCCGCTACAGGGACAGCCTCACACAGATGTGTGTTGGAACAGACCTGCAACACAACTGCTGGTGCTTGCCAGAGCCATGAGCAGCCCAAGGTATTTGCCAAGTCCTGGGACTTGCTACAGCAAGGTTGTAGGTATGACAAGCCAAAGAAATCAGCAGGATGCTGGCAAAGAGGAGAGAGCAACTTGAGATAAGAGCAGAACCAGAGTGAACTGAATGGGTTATTCTGGCAAATATCTTCCTATCCAGAAATACGCCTCTAAAGACTAGACTAGGGTTTTCCTCTGCTGCTGGAGAAGAGTTAGTGCCCCTTGGTGGGTTTTAGGAGGATTAGTACAAGCATTAGAGTTAAAAATAGTTTTGCAACTGTCTTCATGGACATAGAGGAACATGCCTAAATATAACATCCATTTCCATATGTCATCCAAATGGCTGCTTAATAAAATCAGGGACAGAAACAACATGAGGTGCAGTTTTCCCATTGACTCACATGGACTACAGTATGTACCATATTGCATAGACAAAGCAGCTCCTGGTGAAGCCAGCAAAGTTGCTGTGGGCTGGAAATATTTTGCTTTTCCACCTTAATTCAGGTGTTTGGTGTGAGGCTGCTATCCGTTTACTGCCCCAGCTCCCAAGCAGGTTTGGGAACAGTCTTTATTGATATGATGTTGGATGTTATGAATTGCAACAGTTCTTTGGGGCTGTTATAGGTACCCAAGACCAGTGATGAACTTGAAGGTTCATGTTGGTAAGATTTTGAGAAGAAAGGCAGGCAGAGACTCTGCAGCAGTAAATCATTCTACCTACTGCACGATTGTGAAATTACGTTGAAAATTGATTCATCTGAACTAGAAAGGAAGTTTGTTCCCTCTGTCGTAATAGCAATTTGCAATGTTGATACACGTCTCTGTTTTGACAGATTTGCAGGGCAAAGTTAAGCTTGAGCGGGCGGTGGAAGTCATTTGGGGTGATAATCAACTGACAATAATTACAAGGCAAAAGGAGGAATTGGCTGGATACCTTAATTATGCATTTCCAGACTTTCTAAACATTCAAGGATCTTACTAAATCAGTATGCTATTTTCAGAAAGGAAAATATTATTGTGTGGTTGGAATGCCTTCAGAGTACACAGAAATATCGGTATGCAGAGTGTAATTACACTTTGTTCCCTTTGGGCTCTGCAAGATTTAGGAGAAGAACTGCCCTCCCTGTTCTCTCCCCCCAGCAAGCAGCAATACACGAGGGGCTGCTGGGCTTCTCTGGGATTACCTGCTCAGCACACCAGGCTAGGGGCAAACCAAAGCAGTGACAGGTCACCTGCACCTCAAAGTTCAGACCCCAGCTGGTGTCTTTTTCCTGGTGTTTGCAGAAGGGTCAGACAATCCTTCAGCAGCTGAAATGTTCAGATTAGGGAGAAAAGGTTGCCAAAAACACCATGCCAACTCTATTAAAAGACATCACCAACTTAGTCCTTTTTATCAAACTTAGGGGTAAGAGAAAGACTTTCTATCCTTAAAAATACAAAACCCAAACCTCCAGTTGAACTTAAAACCAACATTCTATCTTCTAACTCTTCATTTCTACTTCAAGCTAATACTTTGCTTCCAAACAAAATGCTGCTTCTAGAGTGAAACTAAAACGTTTCAACTTGCCAAAAACTTCTTCCCCAAAAGAGACTGTTTCAGGTCAAGCCAAAACATTTTTTGGACCTGCCAGCAAATTTAGCAACACAATTCTTTGTGCTGCTGTAATTAGTATGAATGGGCTTCCTTAGCACCATTGTTTCAGGAGCAGCTGTGCTGCTTTGATGAATACCCATATTTCTGTGTGTCACATGCATTTGCTATGGCCTGTTTATAAAGTTTCAAATCGTACAGTCAGGGAGCAGAACAGAAATAATATCAGGAGACTTGGGCGATTAATCACAAACCACAAACAAAGAGGAAAGACAGGGATCTTGTTGTGAGACACGGGACAAGGACTTGAAGACCCAGCTTCAGTTCTTGGCTTGGCCAAAGAGTGAGCTGGGCAAGTGAAAAACTACTCTTTTGCTGGCAGGCAAAAGTATCCAGAGACTAAATAACCTGCCAGCTTGTCTATTTAAATTCTAAGGTTTTTCACCAAAGGACTGTGCTACCTACTCATTTACTGCAGAAGCAGGTAAAAAGTGTTCCATTACCACACACTCATACTGTCATATAACCAGAAAAAATGCAGATTGAGTAACATCAAAATACTTCTCAAATCACTCCAGACTCCTTCACTTTGAAGGCTCTGCACCCTGAAATGTTTAATTCTGCAAAATCGAGATGTCTAGCTGCAATATTTCTGAGCCCAGCAGTTCAGTTTTCCTCATCTTGAAATGCCTTTTGCTTCAAATTCAATTAAAACTATATTTCAAAAGAAGCATTTCAGCAACAGTACTTACTACTAAATATTAATGAAAATACCAACGCCATTCTATCAAAAAAACCCCTATTAATTATCCAAAATGAATTGCTGTGTTTCCTTTTGGCTTTCTATTCCATTCTAACCCCTCAAACAGTTGTTTTTCTTCTGAACCTGGACATATTTGTAAGATTCAGACTTGCCAAGAAGCCAAGCTCAACAAGACAAGGTTTGTCTTTAGCAGAGGAGCTGATGTAAAGAGACCAATAAAAAATGCAAGTTAAAACCTGAAGCCAGCAGGGTTGGTTTGAGAGGTAGGAATGAGCCTCAGGATGTTGGGGAGAAGAGGGGCTGTCAGCATTATCCAATACATCTCTCTGCAGAAAACCAGCATCTGCAGGTAACTCATGTAAATCAGGAAAGTTCAACAAAACTGACCAGATCAAAATATTTATGAAAGGCTTAAAGGAAAATAATATCAAACATCTGTTACATCCTCATGCCCTGATTTAGGAGGCAAAAGCACTTAGCAGGAAAAATAGAGAGTTATCAGCATAATATTCTGCTTTCCAGTAGAACAGAGTCCATTACAACCAGTGGTCACTTGTGCTGGTGTCCATGGAGCAGCCCTCCTTCTGCTGAAGAAAGTCAGTCATGCTTGGATTTCAGCATCCAAAGAGACCTGCCAGCACAGAACTCCTTTCAAAGCATTTCTCAGAAGCACTAAATGTGTTAACAAAACCTTTAAACAAAATTCACGGCCCTATTCAGCCAAACACAGCCTGAATCCTCACTATATACTTGGCTACCAGAAGTCCAGGTCCATCAAATTGCAGGAAAAAGCAGACTTGGCTTCTCTCACCTACATCAATAAACCCTGCAACCCAGCCCGGATCAGCCACAGTCCCTCTGGCTACAACATCTCATGTGAGATCACTGAGTCAGATACCAACCAGAAGCATGTCAGAGGTTGCAACTCCGTCAGTCCCACCCTAATTCCATGGAAAACACCAGCCATAGCATGATGCCCTGCAAACCGAAGGCTGTTTGCCACTGTTGTCAGCTGCCCACCGTTTCAGTTACACATCCACACTAGCTGCCTGCCCACAGAGCCCTTGGTCTGCTCCTGACCTGTCTTCCACCTTACAGCATGCCAAAGCTCCCATCCCAGAAAAATCACACCTCACATAATCAGTTTTAATTAAATTTTCAGCAAGTATCTTCAGTTAAGCTGATAATTGGTTAATGACCCTCCATTAAAATGAGATGCAGACAGCACAACTGGAAAATATCCCAATGCTCCATGGAAAGGGTTCTACCACCAAACCTTCTCCCAACACAGAAAGTTGGGATCATGGCTGGAGGTGACATCTTTAACAGATGAGAGGCCAATAAAAATAAAGGCAGCCACACAGAGTGCACAGTCATGCAGCTAACATTTCATTCCTAAGCAGGATGTTTTTTTCAGAGGGCCCCATTAATTTCTCCAAGGTCCATGTGCCTCACTGTCTCCCATCTGTCTAGCATGGAAAGAATATAGTGCCCTGCCTTAAACACTTGGAGACCTCAAGTCCCCTCTTTGCTCTCTGCTCAACCCACTGGCGAAGTCACTAACCCTCTGCAATACGGGCACATTAATACTCAGCACTATGAAGGGAGTTCAAGGCTGATTCATAATTCACCTGGCCCAAAAAGACACTGGGTTTCTTAAGCTTAGGGCCATAACTTTAAAATGTAGATGCTGTCAGGAAAAAAAAAAAAAATCAGAGCAGTAAAAGACTGTGAAATTTGCACACAGCAAAATTATTCCCCTTTTGCAAGGCTCATTTGAGAAGTTACTGTAAATAGTTCCTGCAATTCACACACAAAACAACATTTCCAGAACATTAATGAACCATTTTTTAAAGCCCCCCCTTAAAGTTATTCCTGGCAGAAAAGGGGATAAGATGCAAGCTGTGGAGTCTGTGACTGCATAAGGGAAGAAGCTGTCGGATCCCATCTGTCGATGAGGAGGATAAACGACCGCACACATCTTTCCTCTGCGTTAGCTCATAGCTTGAGTTTCAGGAGAAGGAACCCTCTCGGTCACAGCTTTCAGCAGAGGAGGCAAGGATGGCAGCAAGTGGGAGTTTAATCCCTGTAGGTCTTCTCCCACAGTCCCTCTGCCCACACTTTGGGAGATAACAAACTCCGGATTGGCTGCAAAATTAACTGGTGGGAAGGAAAATTAATAGTCTGCATGACAACAGGGACAGCAGGAAAGTTCTCCACCATGAAAAACCACAAGTTGATGAGAGACACCCTCCTAGTGGACCTCAGTAGGCTGTACTGGTGCCAGAGTGTCCCTGTGAGATCCTTCCCATGCCACCGCCACCACCACCACAGCAGGAGCCCTCTAGATGCTGGGTCCAAAAGAGAGGATCAGACACCACATCCTCCAAGGCAGAGATAGCTTACTGATGTCCTTCAAGGCTATCAAAGCAGAGATCTGAAGTCACAGAAAAGTGCAGACAAGCAGTGGCTAGGACATACACAGGTCAGTACTGCAGCATATGCAAGGCTGGCATTTGATGTATCAGGATTAAGAGCCTGCAAATTGCAGCATTCCTCCAAGGCTTCTGGGCTGGGAAAGAGCAAAGGTCAAGACCAGGAGATACTTAAAGGTCAAAGTGCCTCCAAGAAAAACAGTTAAAGCTCTAGTCAATTGCCAAGGTGTATAAAGACAGCATTAAACTTAGAGTAGGGAATTTAAAATTCACTTTAGACATTTTCTTTCCTTATTTTAAGCAGGCATTTCTCAGCACCAATATAATTTCATTTCAGTATCACCTAAAACCAGTCAACACAAACTTCTGGGGTGCTGGGAACTAGGTGACCCACACTTCATTTTTTAGTTTCCTTTGGAAGTTTGTTTTGTCTTCATAATGTGTGGGCTTTTTGGTGGGCTTTTTTTTTGTTACATACAATGGACATTGACATATCTGTGGGGAGTCCCAGTGGTGTTTTTTGTTTAACTGGCCTACAGCCACCCTGAAGCTCTCAGTACAAAGTGGAACTCTATGTTCAAGTAAGAGGTGGCCAAAGCCTTCATCTCTGTCTCCACGTGTGTGTAGGCAGCTAGAAGTGAAACCCTGGAAAGAAGAGTGGCTACAATTCACTAGTTCTGTTAACACCAACTCAGCCTAGTCTGAGGTGCCATCCCAGCAACACAGGGATTGGGTTAGTGGCTCCTGGAGTCTCCAGGACCTCCCAAAACCCAGGGGGCATTTTCTGAAGAGATTTGCCCACAAATTCAGCTGCAATCTTCCTCCTCATGAGCCAACCGCATCCATACGATAGTTGCTGTCATTTCTTACACTGTTTTATCTATACACAAATAGCAAGACAGATTTTTATTTAAACAGCTCCCAGTCAAAATTCTGTTTTGAGGCTCAGGCAATTTCTCTCGCAAAACTCTCTTGTATCAAAACTGTGACTCCCCAGATATTCAAGTCAAAGCGTTTTCATATAAGGCCACAACAGAACACAAGGGTCCCCAAGTTGTGGCCTTGCTGGAACACACACGACCAACCTTCTTCCTCCTCCCTGTCATTTTGTAGCAAGGACATAAATGCAGTTTTCAGAAAGGAGAGGCAGAGCATTTGCTCCCTGATCTTCCTGGCCATCCAATACCAGGTTTCTGAAAATCCTTTTGCTCAGCACAGACAATATCTCATAAGGAACACAAACAGAAACATGGTCTTCACCCTGTTTTGAAGGTTACCAGCAAATAGAAGAGTTTGGGATTTACTGGACTCAAAGGAACACTGTACACTGTACTGCATCACAAATAGGCCCATTAATGGTTTTCCAATGGCCAGTCTACAACCAGTTCAGCCCAGCTCAGGTGACAGCATGGAAGATCATCTGCAACTTTGTGAACTCAGCAATTAGCCCCTGAGCCCTGGGAAGAGTTTGTCAAGACCCCATAGCAGGCGAACAATAACACAGAAACACAGCTTTGAGGGGGAGACGATTTATCAAACTGACCACAGACGTCTCCCTTATTTTTTCTTTAATAAATCCAGCTTAGCTCTTGGTTGTGCTCAGTATCTTGTCATTGCTTTCATCTCCTTTTAGGAATGCCTCCCACCTGCAGTCCTCAGGCCTTTGCAACCCTGGAGCCATTTATATTCCCCAGCATTTCTCCATAAAGAAACCCAGCCTTTAGTCCCATGGAGAGGACAGCAAATGAGGAACAGAAAAGCCTGGCCCAAGCCTGGGGAGGGGGGCAGGACTACCTGCTTATTTGGGATGGGCTGAATTGTACTGGCTATTTCTTCATCAGCATTATGAGTATCAGGAGGCTTTCACTCCCTCTCGCGAATAAGCTGTTTAGGAATTACTCAGATCTTCTTTGCCATCAGATTTTAATCAGCAGGAGTGCCTTCCTTGTGAGACTTCATGGGGCTGTTCAGGCAGCCAGCCAAGCTTCTGAGAGCCAGGCCTCATCTAAATACATGTGCTGGCTATTCTTAATAACAGCAGGCAGACACCAGCTCTGCTCCAACCTCCTCTCTACCTACTCACCAGCACAGCATTTCTATTGCCATTTCCACATCCTGGTGGTCCTAATAAGAGCTCAAAAATGAGCTGCCAGCTCAAATTCCTTCTCCAGTCCTTGAAGAAACTCCTGGGAAGAGCTGCACTGAGGTGGTCCTCCGAGGTCAAAATGGAAAGTGCCACTCAGGTGGATAGCTTTTGGGAGCACCGGGGATCAGCACCACAAGGCTGCTAGCAGACACGGTTGCCTGGGCTAATTTCACGCCCATTCTCTTCACTCTCTGCAAAATTCCAGGCAGGCCTTCCACTTTGGCTGACATTCAAAACTGTCACCTCTCTGCAGATATTAACTTAGAGGCCTCTGTCATCCCTCACATTAAAATGCTATCGTGGGGAGTCAGCACAGCTCAGCTCAGCCTGCTAAGGGGCTGGCTCCGGCCACGCTGCAGGGACAGCTGATTCATGCTTGACATCCATGGTCAATTTGACAGTGATGGACATGCTACTTAGGAGTCATTTGCTGATCTCGTTTCCCCAGGTGGGAGGTCGTGCCACAGAGCTGCCTTCCCTGGGGAGGAGGAGTGGTGATCCTCTCCAGCTCTCCAGGAGTGGAGACGTACACAGATGGGTTTCCCTGTCTGCTCGCCGAGCAGGAGACAATCTACAGAGCCAGGAACACGAAATGCAGCTGCCCAGTCCTCAATATGGGGAGGTAGCTTTGCTCACAGACAAGGCTTTTGCTCCTCCAAAATAGCCAAGTCCATTTGCACAGACCTTTCCCATGTCCTTGACAGAATGCATGTTCCTGGGTTACCCCTTCCTAGTCAGGACAAGTTCTCAGTCTTCTTTTAAGTTTTTCTAAGCCCATTTGTTATTTCTACATGTGCTGCCAAAGACCACAACAGATGCTTTTAAGCCAAGACACACTTTGCTCCCAGACAGGATCTAGTCACTATACTGACCTTCCTCATAGCAAGGAGAGCCAGAGGTGCAATTCTCATTAGGCTCTAAATCAGTCTTTAATGGACACATTATCCCCTTTGTAACAGGTCACATCTCAGTCTGGAGGTGCCCACCCTGTCACTGTACATTCTTCTGAGCAGGCAAACGAAAAACAGCCCTCAGGGCCTCTGGGGAGCAATACTCCAAAAAGAAGAGGGCTTTACAAGCCTTCACCTTGACAGGAACCCCAGGCATCACTAAGGTGCACCAAGCCCTGGGATGGGTTAGAACGGGGTATGCTGGCTTCAAACATTAGGTCCTTCAGCACCCAAGGGCCTCATATTCACACAGACTGAGTGACAAACTCAGCAGATGCTTAACCCAAGCTCAATCACACTCTGCATTTGACTGAAGGCCCTCCAGTACCTGCAGCTACTGATGCATGAGCATATTAATGCTGTAGCTTTGTTCCCAGTAAGTTAGAGAATGCAATGGTCTCCTGCACCTTTGCATGCATTTCTACAAACAAAGCCCACCTGCAGCTCAGGGGGTGTCAGCTCTACACCAGCTTGGTTCTTCTGGTGCATAAATTCCAATTAAACCAGGCTGAGTTAAGGTAAACTAAAATACACAGGGAACTAGCTAAAGGTGAACTGAAAACACAAGTTTCCATAGACATAAAGCCACCAGAGCCGTGGTTTCATGCATCTCTATACCACAGGAGAGGACAAAGCACCTTTTTTTCTCCTAAATATACAGAACAGTTTACACTGTAATCATCTAAAAACTCCCTTCCACTTCTTATTGCCCTAGCACAGTGTCATTGGTAGCACATGAAAATCCCAGGGCTGCAAAAGATAATTAGGGCAGAGGAACTCGGCCAGCTACCACTGGGAACCAATTCCCAGCCTTTCCCAGTTTTGGGAAGCCTGAGCTGAGCCCCATCCTAAACATCCTGTAAAACAGATGTCTTATGCAGCATGCCCAGAAGGCCTTCCCCAAAACTAGGCACTTTTGGATCAGACAAAAGAAGCAAATTCCAGCATCCTCCATCCCTTACAGCGAACATGGCTCCTTTGAGAGCAATGAACGATCCAGCTTGGAAAGCACCTCTCCCTGCAGCTGTGGCTGCCTGGCTCTGGGACAGTGGCCCACCATTTCTGTCACTGATGCCACCTGTCTCAGATGAAGAAGGAGACTGAGGAGTTCCATTCTACTCAGAGATGCCCACAGAGTTGATCAAAACCCTCAAAGACTTTCTTTGTCGAAGGTGACCAAACAGCAACATCTTTACAGTGACTAGTTTGGTCTTTTCCCTCTCCTCCTGTCAGCAGAGAGAACACAGCTGCCAGAGTGGGTGTAAAGGGACTGACTGACAGACGAGTCACAGACATTACGGCTTCACAAGCAAAACCCCAGGCCCTGACATTGCTACTGCTCTCCCTGCTGAGCAGTGGAGATCTCCAGGGCAGCTTGGCTCTGCTCCACCACCCCCATCCCAAGCAAGAGGAGGACCACACTTGCCTCCCAGTTACTTGTTCAGTCCTTTTATGGGGAAGATCATTTTATAGCAGGGTCTGGTAAAGTACTCAGCTTTCCCCTTCCAGACTCTAGCAGAAAGAACTTGACCTATGTCCTCAGACCCTCTTAGTCATCGAGCTGAGCTCTCCCCTCCTCCCACCACCTTCCTCTTTTATGGAGTAGCAGCAGCAGCAGAGCATGGGGTGAGAAGTCAAGGGAAGGACAACTTGACTGATGGAGCTCAGGTTGTGGGGTCAGCACAAGGCGTCGTGATCTGGGCTCAGACAGAGCCATTTCCTCTGTGATTTTATCCGCTGTGATTTTTATCTTTCGTCTGTTCACACGTCATGCCACCTGGACATAATACAGAGCAAGCTGAGCGCTCAGCTCCAGACTTAACCCCTTCCCTTCTTCCTAGGAAAGCAGGAGGCCCCAGGCATGGCTCAATTCTGTACTTGTGGCTTTGCCTGGCAACAAGGGGCTTTTCTTTACGGGCCCATTTTATTGACTGGAACATCTGTAAGTGGCAGGTTTATCCTTCTCTGCTGACCCCATGGACCATGTTATGATTTACCCACAAATTTCACATTCTTGACAGCATTCATTAGATGAGATTTTTGTTATTTGTTTTAGGAAAGACATGCTGGTTTCAGTTCCCACTCTAAGCCATGTGAGCACAGCCCTGGTAGCTTACAGCATGGGCTCCTCAGGTGATAGGGCAGACATAAAAGGCAGACAGAAACAATTTCCTCTCACTGCACAAAAGATATCCAACCTTAGCAGCTGCTTATACAAGTCCAGAATAATGAAGACCAGTCCTCTGCTCCAAGGAGCCCAAACCAACACCATGGGTGGAATTAGGTGGTATCTGACACGAGCACAGGTGTTCAGGCCAAGCTACACCAAGTTATAGCAAAAGCAAAGAATATTTTGAAGTTCTACAGGGAAATTGGTAGTAATCCCTCTATCAAAGTCTCAGCCATTGAGTACATCAGATCTAAAACTCTTTAAAAAGGCATCTGAAAACCATCACCCCATTCTGTAGGTAAGGAGCAGCATAAGAAAGGAAGCAGAAGAAAAGGGTATTAATGTCAGGACCTATCCCAAATGCCATGTCCCAAGCTGTAGCACATGATACCTCACTAACCATTTCATCACCAGGCATCAGCTCACCTCAGGCTGGGCAAGGGTCCAAGTGTCCTCAAACAACAGCCATTGACCTTCCTTTCAGGTCCATAGAGCATCAAATCCCATGGTCCAAACAGGATGCAGTTCAGCAGGAATCACATGGGAGATTCAGCCTGTAAAGACACAGTGGAGAATTCTACAGGAAGCCTTACCACCCCCATAACACATAAACCACCATTCTCCTCCAGACAGGACCCACCTTCCCAGCCCTCTGCCTTTCCTGGCTCCTCCAAAAAAGAGAGGCCTGGCTCCACATCTTTCCAATTCCTCCATGATAAATTATCCCCAGATGGGACAAAAGTAGAAATTGTTTTGAGCATGGTTTATTTTTAAGGTGCTTATGTAGTTTTTGTTATGGTGGTTGTGGGTTTTTTTCCCAAGTTTCCGTATTGGTTTCCTTTGTTGATCTTCATATAGTAACAGGAGAGAGAGAGATAAACAACAGTAAGTTTTCAACTAGAAAGTCTAGGGGAAAAATACCAAGTGCAGCCAGCCACAAAAACTGTAAAGGTATTGAGATAATTGTTAATTTAATTTGTGACATCTTAAAACCACTGACCTCATTTTTTGAATTAGGCAAAAAAATCTGGATAAAACAACACATTCTCAAATAAAAGTCTTTTGGCCTTGATATATGGCTGCCAACTACGCAATCTATGTATGGCAAGGTGCAATATTTTTAATGGCCCTTTTACACCAAATCAAAGCATCTTGGAAGTAGCTCTAACAGGTTACAGTTCTGGCTCTCTTTCAGGAGGATTACAGTAGAGGGCAGGGATGACTTGGTTTTTCAATAAACTGTATGCATGGTGAACACATTAATTTCAAAGGTTAAACAATTCTCATGCAGAAAGTCAAGTCTCTTTTGACATTAACAGACTCCTTTATTTAGGGCAGCCTCTACATCAAGGGCTGCCAAAAGCCAGGTAGATATAACGGGAAGGATCTGTCCATAAATGCCCAGCTCTCATACACTCCCAAAGCATCTGCTCTTGGCCACTGTCAAGTGAAGTTTACTATGTCAAAAATGATCCATCCAATTTGGCAGTTCTTATTTTTCTTACAGGCACAGAGAGCCAGGCATACAACTGACTTCTAAGAGAAAGGGGCCCACTTGGCTACAGATCAATGTTCACCCAGTGGTGCATCAGCTCTTTGAGACAGGGACCTTCTGTCCCATGTCTCTACTCTACAGAGCACAGAGGGATTCTCAGCCATGAGAGCTCCCACTGCCTCCACATATGTCCAGGTGCATGGAACTCAACTGCAGTGTAAGGGCTGTAGTAGAAGATTTACTCTGCACCAACTTCACACAAACCCTGATTTGCCACAACACGAAAATGCCTCTTTGTCCCTTGAATGTGTAAAGAAGTTCAAAGCTGTCATACCTACTTCAACACCATTTTCAGCCTTCTGCTGTTTTCAAGCAATTCCCTTCACCATCTCCCCTCTCCTTTAACTGTTTGCATCAGTCACCCACTCGCTGGATTTGCTCTTGTAGTACATCTCTAGAGACAGAAAGACTCCTGCCACTCTGCCCTAGCAAGGACACAGAAAACTGATGTCACTCATAGGTGTTCAAACACCTACATTCAAAGTGTACATGCCTAGATATGCTTCTCTCCACACACAGAAAATAGCTCTGGAAAGAAAGCAAACAGATCATAAGAACAATTACACCTTCTCGCTCTGGACTGGGGACACAGTCACTCCCTCTCAGCACTGTTTCCCAAAATGACCCTTCTGGATTTTTAAGAACTCAGTTTCAAAGACATCCACAGAAACCACACCCTCCAAATTCATGTTGTCTTGGGAAGAATCATGCTGTGCCAGCAAGCTGGAGGTAGCAAATGCTGCTGTGCCTGCATGTGGACAACATCCCCCCCAGAGAACAGGCAGAGAAGCCAACCCCAAGCCATCAGACCATCGCTCTTCCCAGAAAGCTGCCAAGGGAGCCCTCCAGCCACATAAATTTTGGGGTGCCCTTGTTCTGTGGTCAGCCCCAGTCAAAGACGCCTTATCACCGGCCGTTTCCCCATGCGGCACAAATTCATGTCCCTATCATTAAACAGACACATGGTTTATTTACTCATTACCATATCCAGCTGTTGGCTTTCCTTCTCCCCATATTTCAGGGTAAGTAGTGATTTGACATAAATAATACCCCATTCAGCTATGGCCTGAAAGATATTGTAAATATAAAAAAAATCTTCAGCTCCAATAGCTCTTTCCAAGTGCTTGGTCCAAATCCTACTTAGTATGGGAGTGGGGGGAGCTGGGAAAGAGAAACCTCAACGCCATTACTTAAATAGCCCCATTAAAAATGAGCACAGAGTGAATTACGGCTTTATTAAACAGATGACATTACATCAGGAATGATGAATCATAATGTTTCTTTTCGGGATTACAGTGGTATACGACCTCTTCAGCTGTAATCATTTGCCTCCTATTCCGAGCCACCATCAGGTGTGGTGGTTCCTCTCTCCATCACATCAACACCAGCCCTGGGGACATGCAGGCATCTCATTCTCGACAGCTCCCAAACTGCCACAAAGAAGGGGAGGGAAGGGGACAATCACACCAGGAAGTCTGAAGGGGATCCTGGTTTTTATTCCAAGCCCTAGATGGGCAGTGAAGGCCTGGATGCCTTCCTAGGGAAGCACAGAGGTCTTCTCCATGCTTCCAGGTAGGAGGGACTTTGGACTCTCAGGCTCTCTTGCCATGGTTTCTCCTACATCAGAGGAGCTGAGCAGGGTGAAGCAACAAGCCAGTGGCCAAGCCCATGAAGGTCACCAGTCCTCACATCCATCTGCACCTCTCAGTTTACTTCCCAGAAGGCTCATAGGTGGATCCATGAGCAGAGCCCTGCACACCCTGGCCTGTCTGTCTGACTCCACGCTCCAAACCATCCAACAGCCCAGCTCAGTCATCCTGCCCCTATAGCCTCAGCCAGCTCTTTCCAAGGTTGTGCTGGGGCAGAGTAAGAAAAGCAGAGACATGCACAGAGATCCAAAGGCTCAGGAGAGGAGTCTGTGGTGGGAACCAGATTTCAGGGTTGTGTGTCTTGAGGCTTTTCATACCCAATTCCCTTCCATCTTGAGGGTTGTATCGGGGCATGTAGTTGGGATTTCAAGAATAACAGAAGCATGGGAGGTTCATTAGTGCAAGATGACTGGGACCAGGCAGGGTCCAGCCAGACACTGCCAGATAGAGGACTTCAGACTGCAGCAAGACATAACCCTCTGGTACATGCACTTCTCTGCTGGTTCACCCACCAGAACAGCAGATCTCTACTCCCAAAACACAACGCGTTGATCAAGCTACTCGCTGCCTCTGTCCTTTGCACAGGCCTTTATCAACTCATACATCCCTGTTTCTTCAAATACACATCATCTCCAAGGCAGGTCATGCACATGGATCAGAAAGAAGAGCCCCTTTGAAGAGGGACTCTCCTCCTTGTGTGCAGGGATTGATGGAAGCACCATTAGGAGAAGACTCAGAGTTCCCAGCAGGCAATACCATGGCCCAAAACCACAAGGTGTAATGTTTTCCACATTTTATTCTTCTTGTCCTTCTCCCAAGGTTTGCCTACCATCTATAAATAACCAGGAGAGCATGACATCCAAACTCCCAGATAAAGCAGTGCCGTGTCACAGCCCCGTGCAAGCCAACAGCTTCTATTTTTACATCTTTGGTGAGAACCACGTGTCAGCTTTCTACAACACACATTAAAAAAAAGCCCCAGCACTCAGATCTCCACTCCCCCTCCACCTTCTGCTCAGGCAGACCTCAGACAAGCGCCCGGCAGCCCCATCTGCTCGTCACCTGCTGGCATTTGGGTAGCAGATACGTCAAACGCCCGGCTCGCGTTTTCACATGTAGGAGTTTGCTGCCTGAGTGATGAGGCTGTCTGTGCTCCCATTGTGCTTTGCCATCCAGGAGGTTTTTTTTGGGAGCCTTTACAAAATGCTACATGCCAGTAGCTCTTATGTAAGTTATCAACCTCTTTGCCCCATTTTACAGGCTGGGAAACTGAGGTGGAGAAAGCAGAGATATCTGTGACCTACTGCATCCCCAATCCACTAAGCCTTCTGCCCCCTAGAAACTCCCTCCTCCTCCTCCTCTGGCCACTCATCTTTACAACTATAACTGCTTCTGAAATTTAAAAAAAAAAACACCTCAACATCCAACAATAAAAATTTGCCAAGGGAATTAGAGTTCTGGATTTGGCCCATGGTGGTGGATAGGTCCAGGTCTCTTAACAAACCTGGTCACACTGCAGGAGGTCAGAGGCCAGAACACCTCACCTGCCTGGGCATCAGCAGGACCCATTCAGTCCACCCCGAACTGTCATTAGCACCACTCACCCCAAAATGCCAAGTCCTACAAAATATGAGGGTAGCTCCCTAGGAAAGAGTCACTAACACCCTAAGGGACTGAGCAGTCAAGAGTCTCAGCCGTGGTTCATACTCCAGGTGGGCAGCAGCATCTACAAAGATCTGTGACTAAGCATAACAAAAAACCCCCAGCCCTCCAATAACTAGGAAACTGGTAAGTGGACAACTTAAGTTCAGCTTTTATACATCAAAATCAACAATGACAATCATTTCTTTTTCCACTGTAATTGTTGTAACAGCATTGACTCTAATGTTAGAGAAAAAAATATCCACCCCAGATTTCACTCCAGTCTAGAAGTGAGTCAGTTCTCAAACCTCAGCTAGAAAAAAAGGCACTTGCTAGGAAGGATGTGGGAAAATAGAGGGTTAGATTCATCAGGCTCCTCTTGGGCCATACTAAAATTACTACGATTTAAGTTAATGAATAGATTTCCTTTTGTTCCAGCTCAGCTTCATTCTTCAGCATTACAGCCCTTATCCCAAGCTGGAAGCAAGCACTATTCAGATAAAACAAAGCTCAGCTTCCCTTTGGCATTACCACCAAGACTTCTTCATAATAATATTTATAAAATAGCTATTAAGATGGGAGGGGATAGTAAAACCGAGTCGGTAAAAGGCACTTAGGTTATAAAATACCAGAAATTGAATCTGCCCTGTAATACAGATTCCCTTCCCACGCACGTGTTTGCTTGTTTCAAAGCATCTCTAAAGGCAGAGCTGAATTCTGCTTATTCTTCAGGACCTCTGGGTCATCCAGGATGGGGACCAAGCAAAGGGTCCCCAGGGAGCTGCTGCTGCATCTCCTCTTACCACATTGGCTCCAGTTTCTGCTTAGACCTCTTTGACACTAGTTGCAGGGGCCATTTGGGTCAATCCACATCCATTTGGATAGTCCCCCAAGTCCCTACAGAGCCAGGAGGTTCAAACCCACATTGCTCCAAGCTCCCCAGGGTAGAGAGAGGCAACAACAGAGGTCACAGCACAATCACAGGTGATGAGGGCAATGGGACTTGCTCCTTGGCAGGCTCAGTTTGGCACCATCTGTGCTTCTTCCAGGAAGCAAGAAAGCATTTTTGTATAGCTTTTGGCAAAAACAGTTTTCCAAGGACAATCTCATCTGTGGCATGTGTCAGCAGACCATAAAGTAAATCTGCACTCTGATGTCTTCCCATCCTTGCCCTCCATACTGGCTACTTGTCTGCTCTGGATCCCTTGGAAGCATTAACCTCCTGGGAGTATTAGCAGGACAAGAAGCTAACAAGGTGGAGACTTCTCTCAAAAGGTTAATTTGCTGAAACTAAGCATCAGTGCAACCACCAGGGTGGCAAAATGGAATAAAAAGCACACAGGCAGGCAGCTGGACAGCCAGCTCACTGCCAGACTCTCAGGATCACCACACAGGATGAGGCTGAAGCACAAGACCAAGAGGTCATGCTGCAGATCTACACATCCAGTGAGACAGGTCCACAGCAGCACTCTGCTAAGAAAGTTTTCTGGGCATTTTCCGTGTCTGTAAGATCCTGATAATCCCAAACCAAGGAGTGTCATCTCGCTGCAGCCTTGCTCATTGCTTGGCATATCTGGTTTCCAGCATAAGTTGAGTTCTGGAGTTCATCCAGCAAAAATTCATCAAGCCCCAAAGAGTTAGTCAGATTGGGAACACACGGAGCAGGGTTGCAAGGACCAGCAAGGCAGGGACCTGGAAGGGAAGACTGCACTAACATTTTCCTGGCTTTTTCAGGATCTTGAAGGTGAGGAGGGAGCGGGGAAGGAGATTTGTGAGAACAGAAAGAACCACTGTATTTATCCAGGCTGACACCTCGCATAACACCAGCCAAAGCATCTCAGCTATAACCCCTGCGCTCGCCAAGCATTGACACTAATAGGACAACAGCTGAGCAATTAAAAGGAGGAGAGACAACAAGATATCAAGTCAAAAAGGCTCATGGACAAGAGACAGAAAGCCCTAATTTCTGCTTGTTTGCTTTGGTGAGTGGAATATTGTCAGGCACATACGGGGCTCAAGAAAAACTACATTTCTGTGTCACCACCAATTAGTGCTCCTTTCTTAGGAGACAGGAATCCTCCTGTCTTTTTGGCGGATGAGATTTTCAAATGGCCCCTTGAGAAAGGGTGTTAGAGCTTGGAGTGCACAGCATCCCTCTGCACAGAGAAGTGGCTGAAACAAGCAGCTGGCTCTGCACTAACTCTCATTTAAAGACTATTCGCAAACTGTGGGAAACAAGAATTTACAGTCCCTTTGCTAGGAATAGAGGCATAGGGAAACATAGGAGAGCCCCTGAATCAGAAGGCAAACAGCAACTCCCTGAGGTCTTTCTTACACACTTCCCCAGCAGAGCTAAAAACCGTGACAGTGTGGAAGTGGTTGTACGGGTTTGGGGGCCCCAAGTATAACTATTCCCAAATCCCTGAGCATGGGATTATACACCCCTAGCTCTTCGAATCCTGGGCAGCCTTGGGGCCCATGTCTGGTGAGAGGACCCTGGGGGAAGCAAGGCTGCAGGTTTGGGCAGGCATCTCTTCTAACACATCATTTAGATATACACATGGCAACGGGAAAAAAGCAATTAGGAAGAAAGAGCCCACTCCATCCAGGCAGGACTGATGTCCCTAACATCCTCCTTAGAGCCTGTGAACCCCTGTCCTAGCAAAGCCTTCGGCATTCTCGCAGGAAAGACACAGCAAAAAGCCACTGGCAGGGCTGAGGACAAGATCAGGAAGGCAAAACAAGGAGAGGGAGGAGGAGTAACCAATAAGTACAGACAGACTGAAAAACTAGACATCAAACCTGGAGTATGGCAGCAGTTGAAAGGAAGAAAAACAGGGCTGGAGGCTTTGGGGCCAATCGTTAATGTCACTAGATTAAAAATGTAAATTCCCTGTGTACTAGTCTGCCTTGGAGATATCAAGAATAACAGGCAATTAGGAGTAACGGAGTAGCAATGACAGCAGCAACAGGCAAATGCCTCTGGGAAAGGAGTTTTGGGCATGTGGCACAAATCTCCCTCCCTCTTTGAAGGGAATGTGGGAAGGGGTGTCTTGTCCAGCTCTCAGTTTACATCTCCACCAACTTAATGCTTCCTATCAGGCAGTGGCTGTATCACATTTAATCTCGGTTAATAGAATTGCTGGCACACTCAAGGGAGACATTGCCGGGAAGTGGGAAGCAGCGTAGGCAATGTGACCCACGGGCCTCGGAAAGCTACCAGCACACGTGGCTCCAGAGCCAGACACACGACTTGCAGCTGAATCCTTGGGGTGCTAATAAAGGTCAATCATACACCACACGCCCTTCCCCAGTAGGGTGTTAACAATCTCCCTTTGCTACCCAGCCATGCTTTTCCAAGAGACCCACAGGAGATTAACATCTCCGAGATGTCGGTCTGTCACTGTTGGGGAAACCACACAGCTCCAAAAAACAAAACAACCACAACAACAACCACCCCCCATCAAAAACCCAAAGCAAAACAAAAACAAACTAACAAAATAAATAAATAACCAAATGGAAAGGAGAAGTACAACGGTAGAAACATCACCATTGGAAAACCCAGCTAGAAAGACAATTTGACATGCCCTAGTTTCTTGTGCAATACAGCAACACCACGAGCAGCACCTGAGCTGAGCAACCAGGGAAATACCTGTCAGTCATCCACTCCCCTGAGCTCTGCAAACACAGACCATGATGGAGTAACATCACATAGATGGCCCACATGGACACTCCACTTCCATCCCAGCCAGAAAGTTTAAATGGAGAAGAAACCCAAGATTTAGACAACATCAACCAAAGCATAAGAAGGGAAATGCTAGGAAACATCAGACTGGAGAAACCCCCAAAAAAGTGCTGGGGATGAAAAGCTGCACCAACCTGGACAATAAGGGTGAAGGAAATGTGAGAAATAAGAGATAGAGAAGGGCTGGTGAGAAGGAGATGGAGCTACGCGGAGGCAACTGGGTTATAGGCAATCTGACATCAGTTTATGAAAATATCCCATTAATCTTCATAGCGCAATCTTAATTGCAAAATCTTTCATCAGCCTTGTTATTTGTGCACCTGTCACTGGAGACACTCAGAGTTGTTTTGTCGTCATTTCTCACACTAATTAGAGGGGCTTGGGGTGGTTTGTGGGGTGGGATGGGGAGTGGGGGGGGGTCTGCTGTTTTTTTAATTGTCCTCAAGCACAGCTCAGCTTTACGATAATGCTGCCAATTAGGGTCCTGCCCCGTGCAGGGCTTGTAAGCCTGCTAGGCATGTTACACAGGACTAGAGGGGTTGTTTTAATTAAATACCCCCAGACTAGTAGGGAAATATTTAGAGCAATTTAACAATCTGCTGCAGAGTTGTTAAGCCTCCAATATATCTGCTTAATGTTCATTTGGGTATTTAATAATCTCCCTACCTTATCTAATCCTGTTTAAATTTAAAGAGATGCATCTAAGCTGGTGCTTATTAACAGCCGCTGGTTATTAAAACATATTTGAGATGTCATCACCAGCGAGCAGTCCCAGTAGCAGGCAGGAGGCTTGGAGCCTGAGGATGTATTTCTTTCTTAACTGGAGCTGCCCAGGGACAAGACCCAGTGGTTTCATCACAAGATCTGTTGTCACCACACCAGTACCTTTAATTTCCAGCCTGCTTCACCTGCCTATGGAAGGGAAGGTAGCAGCCTTATCATGTAAATAGTCAAAGCTACAGGTTGCTTATTTTTAAGGCTATTTTTGAAGACTGCAGCTACTCAGACTGGGACATTTTTAAAGAACTGCATGTTTTGTTTTCTCAAGTTAGTGGAAGCGATATTTTGTATTGCTCAGCCACTTCTTCACAACTCACTGAGGTCCACAGAAAATAATTTGCCTGAGGGTAGCCCAAAAGGCCAGAGAGATTTTATTTTGCAAGGTTTTAGTCCAGCTATGCTTACATAATTTATATCTATGCTGGCTGTCTTGTTCTTGGTAGTCTCCTTACCTCGACTGGATGGCACTGTCATTTCCCATCTCTCCTTTGTTCTCTCTAAATCAGGCAGCTCCAACACACTTTGGAGTGGTGGCACTCAAAACTGTGAGCAGGGCAGGTCCCAAAATACTGCTATCGCAGACAAGAATAGGTTGTTACAGAACACACCACTTTCAACTTGGACAACTTATACAAAAGGAGAGTCAAGCCAACAATTGAAGTTTAAATGTGAAATTGCCTCCAGGCAAAGCAAACAATTTTCAGGACACAAACAGTAAGTCAGTCTTAAATCCCATGAAACTGAACAGCCTAGACTGTTTCACAAGCACTAACCCGCCCAATTT
Organism: Neodrepanis coruscans; assembly: GCA_013400695.1. Lineage (NCBI taxonomy): Eukaryota > Metazoa > Chordata > Aves > Passeriformes > Philepittidae > Neodrepanis > Neodrepanis coruscans. The sequence goes on along the minus strand of VYZS01027409.1, from coordinate 50,063 downwards.
TAAAGTGCCATCACTGCTGAAAATGGAAAATAACAGTTGTCTGAGTAAAGAGAAAAAAAATCTGCCAGCCAATTTAAAACAAACACATTTAGAAGAGATCTCCCTGCACAGTTGAATAAGATGTGCTGTTCTAAAGAGCTAAGGCCACGATGCCTTGAAGGTTTAATGTCAGCATCCTCAGATGGGTGAGGTTCCCCATACATCTTGTTCAAGCAAGAATATCTCAGAATCTTACCTTAGAGGGCTGGTTTTCATCATAAGTCTGGTGCTCTGCTTTTGGCCACCATGTTTTGAGACAGAAATGGACCATTTAGAGAGAGTGAGCCCAGAGGTGACACATCTGTCACACACATTGCACAGGAGCACAGCCATCCCAGTTGGTCCTCATTGATTTGGGAGCAGTTTTTAAACAGCCTGCTGGAAACATGAAAGAAAAGGTTCTCAGCCACATTCACCACAGAAGATAAACAACAGGCTAAAAATTGAGGCAAGGAAGAAGAGGGGGAGGAAAAAAACCAAAACACACTTCCTATGCTTGTTAAATTATTCTTGTTAGAAGTCCTGGAAGAGGTTGAGCAACCTATATCCCCAAGGGTCTTTAAAAACAGATTAGTCTAGCAATGACATAGGTAGAGTTGATTTTACCTTGAGGCAGAGAAACAGACTCGCATGACCTTTGCAAGGTCCTTCCAATGTCTCTTCTGTAGCACAAGCAACACTGAGCCCTGCTCCATCCCCTCTTTGTGCCACTGCAAAGGACTGGTTATGGTACCAGTCACAGGAACCTGTACACCAGAAACAACCACAGTCCAGTAGAAGCAGCATTTACAAGGCTTGTTGGTCTCATGTGAAAAAAGATAACCCATTCCATAGCTTTAGGAGAACACCCAAACCCAAGCCCTTTTTCACAGTCCCCATTCCAGATTTGGATGACAGATGACCAGAGGGGAGCAAACTGAACAGATATTTTTATTTGTTTGTTCTTTGTTCCTTGTCTCTCAGACACTGATGTCATTTAGGATTTTTTGTGGAGGAGACACATCAGCACAGTGACGGATCCTGTCTGGTCCCATCAGCACCAAGGCGGTGTGTCCCCAGAGTAACACGAGAGGACTGCCATTCCTGCAGGGAAGGATGCTCAGTGGGAGGTGTCAGCCTGGGAAACACAACAATTGTTTCTCTCCCCTCAGTTCAGTGGCACTTGGAAACTTTCCGTATGGGGAAGAAGGCTGAGTCTGAACACAGAGGTGTGCCAAGGGCTTGCACTGAAGAGCAAGGAGTAGACTTCACACCCAGGCATTGTCATGATGCCAGCCACCCACCCTGTCAAGGGAAAAGGAACAAGTGCACTTCAAGTGGCTGTTTCCTACCGGATGTGCCCTGCAGGGTAAGGAAAAGGATTTCCGAGCCCTCCTCCTACTAGAGCTGACACTTCCTACTGCACTCCCTCATCACCTCTGTATGCAGAGCTGCAGTCACAAATCATTGGGTTATTTAGAAGCTTTAAAAAAAAAAATACAAGGATGCAAGTGTTTACAATGTTCTTTCCTTAATTCTCAATAAAGGATCCTATTTGCTTCCTCCTCCATAAGTCACCTCTAGCTGAGCAGTGTGGGAGCAGGATGAAGGGATGGAGCGTGTTAACACTCCAGTGCCCTCTAGCAAACAGAGCTTTGATTGTAGCAGAAGGACTTCATGTCCTCTGTCACAGGAGCATCAGAAGACTTCAGCTTCTCTGTGACCATGTGGAGAAAAGCCTGGTGGAGTCTGGCTGTGCTGTTCTGCCTGTCAGGCAAACGGGGACCTGAGATGCAGAAAGACTCAGTTATGTGCCAGACACACACACACAGGCTGAAGAGCAACAGCTTTCCAGAGACCTGGCCACCAGATCATCCATGCTCAGCACTCTGAAGATCGCCGCTGGGGCTTTAGGTATAACTTTATACACAGATGGGAAAAACCTACAAAAAGTAGTCTCTGCATTTGTCTTAGTAGGAAAGGAGTTGGCTTCTGGGCTCTTTTTTTGTGCAACAAAATGGGATGCACCACTAGCAAGTACACATATATTATAATGCCACACTTAGTCTCATCTCTGCAGTTTAAATCTACCCAGGCCTTATCTTTTGCCAGCAGGAGATGCCACGACACAGCCCTTCACTGGATGGAAAGAGCTTGGCGGAGTTGCTTGTGAACAGCAGGCTCAGAGGGATGCACCAGCAGAGGCATGCACAGAGCAAGTGATAATTTCTGTGCTGTGCAATTACAGCTGGGAAGGAGTAAACCTCTGGTGCACAAACCTGCCAACAGTTTACTGCCGACAAGGAAACAAAACCGACAGTTGACACTGGAACAGCTACTGATACCCTGTAATCATCTTAAAAATAGACTCTTCACAAACCTGCTTGTTAGTAGTGAGAACATATGCTCTTTTTAAGAGGGGGGAAGAAAAACCTCTCAGCATCTCCAAAGCAACATTTGCATTAGCCAGAGCACGTTTGGTGAGGCTAAAGCTAGAAGTGTCTTCCCAGAACTTGATCCAGTGCTGCTGGATGACCAAGACACAAAGATCATGAATTGCTACAGCATATTTTGGAGCATCAAGAACACTTAGTCCTCTGAGCCTAGCAGCCAATGCTTGCACTGCTATTGCAGACACCCAGCTTATCCTATTTTACTACACAGAGCTGCTCCCCTGGCTCCTGGTGCACAGCATTTACTCACAGTGAGTAGTTCGCAGGGCTCCTTTTAACTACAGCCCCCAGGAGCCCAGCTGCTTTACCCCTGACCAGGGTGGACAAAGGAATACTACCTCTGAACCAATGCTCCATCCTGGAGCACTGTCCATCACACAGAGCTGAGTGACAACACAATCCTGGCCCAGGGACTGTGGAATCCCAGGGAAAGTGCCGAGAGTAAGGTATTCCTATGAAAGATTGCACAGCTCAGGATTAATCCAGAGTCCATCAAAACAGGATCTGGTCCGTTTTGTTTGATTTTTTTTCTTCCTTGATTTCAGCTTGTTGTATCTCTTAGAAAACAGAAGAGCATCCATCCAGAAAGAGGGGCCTGGTTTGGTTCCTACCACATCGCCACAAAATTCTGCAAGTTTCTGACCCCTCTGTGCTCAACACATCAGCACTGCAGGGGAGAGAGGGACACAAGTTCCCTTGTAAGTGGATTTCATTTTAGTATGAGCCATTTAGAGATTATATCCATTTCAATTTGGGCAGGAATCCAAGGTTAACATCCCTGCTCTTGTTAACAGAGCTTTGCTTGCAAAAGCCCATCAGCTCAGTTTTACATCTTATTTCGAGAAGTCAGTCCAGTGTTACACTGTGTACCAGGACAAGGGGAGAGGAAAGGCAGATTTTGGTGGGGCTCTGCAATTACTGGAGTTGAGAGCAGTTTTACTGGGATTCCTGGACACAGATCACTAGCCTTCTCTGTCTGCCACTTGTGATCAAAGACTGTTATTGTGCAGTCATAGGGTCACATCAGAGACTTTACAGTGTCTCCACATGGTCGGGAAGACCTTTACCAACGAGGCACAACAAACAGCATGAGGGTGGTACTGTCCATCCAGAATCACACCAGCATTCAAAGCCACTCATTCCTTTAAAATTCACATTTATGCAAACAGTGGTTTCCCAGTTCCTGGAAGCCACATCCTCTTCTTGGTGGATGTAACTCCCCCAGTGTCAGGTTGCTAGGCAAGTTCCCAATGCCACTCTGGGTCCTTCAGTAGATTGGCCAGGCAAGTTAAGCCTGTGTACTCTTTCCTGCTTAGCAAACCCCAGGGGGAAGATCAGCCACCTTGTGACCCTCCAAAAAGCAGGATAACAGGAGTACACTCTGAGTAACAAGGAGCACAGTCTTGGCTGCTGCAGTTGCCAGCCTGGAAAGGATTGGCAGCACACCAGCAACCACCTTGTCATCAAGAGTCTGATTTTCCTGTATAACCCCAGCACCTGAGCAGGAAGACAGCTCCTTCACCCAGGGCAAGGGTACGAACAGCTTTCACCGTGGCGCTCTCAGATTAGCTCCCAACAGTCAATACTGCCAGCATGAATTATTAATCAGCGTGTCATTCAGCCTCAGAAGCTGATATATCCACACCACACAGGGAAAAAGCTTTTAGCAACACACCCGTGTCAGCAAGCCCAAGGCGAGCTTTGCCAGGCACTTCCTCACACCTCCCTGCCGAGCTGCTGAGAGCCGGCGGGAGGGGACCGGCGCTGATATCCAGGCACTGCCGCCTCTGGTACAGAGCTGTGCCGGCCCCACAACCGGCTCCGTGCGCGGCTGCATGAGCTCAGCACATCCACCTGTCACGCAAGCCAGTCGTTTGGAAAATTATTCTGCTGGAGCATCACTGAGGACACCTTGCCAGTGAAATATCAGACAACATCAGGCGGTGTTTACTTGCTCCAGTGCAGATACTACACGTTTATTATTTACACTTTGGAGCGCGTTTTCTGGAGTTATGTCAATAAGACTGAGAGTTATCAAGCGATCTGTTTGCAGTCAGTCAAAAGCTGTCATGATTCCCAGTTTGCCCGAGGAATTTTAGGACAGGGATTTACCATTTCACACAGGCCTAATCCTCAAAACAATAGGCTGAGGATCTGGGAGATGTTTGGATTTGCAGGACCTCAAACTGAGTTTGTATCACTTATCTCCACTACTTTCTGCATGAAGGTTCTCCAACGGGAACTGGTCCAAAAAGAACCAACACAAAAGGAAACTTACATCCTGAAATGGTGTAACAACAGAGCATAGACCTCCTCCCTACATCCCAAACAGTTGAAGAGATGAATGGGTGGATTTTTGTAGACTGTTGCAATTCCTAAAAACATGACAGAAGTGGGAGAGAGAATTAAGCCAAGATGAACATGTTGACCCACTCCTTGTACTACATATCATTAATTGAGAAGACCCTGTTCATTGCTCATTTCTGGTAAACAAAAAGATGCAAAATATTTCCCAGGTGACATCTCTTGCACTTGTAGGGCTTTGTGCTTCTCCTCAGCGCAGGGATTCCTTCGTGTGATGCTACCAGCTGCATCCTGCTGATCCAGAGACATCCCAGCCCCATGGCTGCCCACATCTCTCCCTGAGGTGGAGGTCAACTCTCCCACACAACACCTCAGCAGGAGGCTGCAGCTCATCCAGCCTGGAAGAACTTGGGAAAGACCAGGTCAGCACAGCTGGGGACTCCCCAAAAATGGGGAAAACAGCTGGGTCTGGAGAGAGTGTGTCACCCTGTTCCACCTGTAGATGCCACCTCCTGTCCTAGCCAGTATTTTCTCCCATCTTTTCTACTGGCTTTTGTTAGAGGTAGGGAAAACAATGAGCATTCCCAAGCCAGGCATGGCATAAGCTCCTTTTTCCCCTTGCTAAGAGTTGCTTAACAGTAAATCTAGAAAATATCCTCCCTGAAACCTGAACATGTTTTTAATTTCTTCCTTTGAACTGTCTTTTGAAATGAAATTTTACATCTAGAGCCAGAGCAAACAACTTCAGAGAAGCCAACAGGACAACAAGCACTTGAGCACTTTCACTGGTAACACAGAACAACCTCTATTTCCTTTTTTCAAATCTGGATGTGATGGACAATTGAGTGCCAAAGAGCAACCTTTATCCTAAGAGTTTAAGATATTTTTCAAAGACTCAAAGTAATAGCCAGGCTCCAGAAGGCAAGGCAGGCACCAGTCTCTACCAGCCACTCTCTTATATGGAAAGATTAGAATCATAAAATCATGGAATATACTGAGTTGAAAGGGACCCACAAGGATCATCAGTCCAGCTCCTGGCCTTGCATAGCACAGCCCCAACAGTCCTACCATGTGCCTGAGAGCATTGTTCAATCACTTCTTGACCTGTGTCAGGCTTCTGGCTGTGATCACTGCCCTGAGGAGCCCATTCAGTGCCCAACCACTCTCTGGGTGAAAAAACTTCTTCCTAACATCCAACCTAAACCAAGCCAAGGTACTCTCCCTCACGTTTCTCACATTTTTGATTACCAAAAGTGCCCTCATAGTTCTGTCTCAAAGACCAAAGCATCCAGCCATGCCTCCATACAAAGCCACCAGGTATTTTAGCAGTCATGCCCTGCTGAAAGTACTGTTTCCACAATGGGAAATGTTTCAGATTTGGTTTCTGAAAAGTCCCTTTTCATCACTTCTTGAGCTGAGCTTTTTCTAATATTCAATCCAGCTCTGCAGTTCGGCAGCAGAGATCTGAATTCTTGGCCCAGTAATGAGTGCCAAGGCAGTTGTTTTTATCTTATTCAGTCAACAAGAACATGGAAATCAATTTTTCCCAATCTCAGTTATGGCTAGAAATCCATTCCTTTTAGGCCAGCTACAGGATTAATCTATTGAATGGTTTGCAGGCATTTTGCTGACATACAAGCATTTGAAGAATACATTATGCTTCCCCCTCCTAGTATAGCATTAGTGCTCTTTTTTTTTCCTGTAAACATCTTTGTTCGGGAATCCATGAGACAGGATGTGGAAATGCATGTCTGTCTTGCAAACAAGCCTCATGTCTGCAAAGTTTTGCACTGCACTTAAATTGCCTGTGCTTGGTGACTTCAGAGAAAGAGCAGACACCTTGTGATGCACAAGACATGCCAGCAACACCAAGCATAAGCTGAGCTGCCTCTGCACAGCCAATACTGAGCAAAGCATCAGCAAATATAAATTAAATAAATGAGAAATTCCAACTTCAGTGGAAGCCTTGACCTAAAGATCTGACAGTCTAACAATTAGTCTCCTCTTCTGGCTTCACAATACGTGTGAGTAAAAAGCCATCTGACAGCTCCCACTGCAGCAATTCTGCCACCCATGAGAAGGGAGTAGCTGGCCATTGACTGTTCTCTTCCCATAGAAAAAGGAGATTCTCCTCTCTTCTTGTCCTTACTTCAGGCTCCAGAAAGTTTCTAATCCTGTTCTCAGCAGGATTACAAGACACTGCAAACTTCCTAGAAGTGCATGTTATACTTAGTGAGATAGCTGAATTTTAACTCCCCCCCCATTTTGCAGGCATGAAAATAGTAGCAAGTTTCCCTATTTCACAAGCATAAGCAGGTCATCCTGAAACTATTTTCAACTCTAGAATCCAATTCCCAAAATTTTTTTTCCACCCAAATCTGAGGATACATCACTCTCAGCCCCAGTATCTGTGTTTGCACATAAGAAACAGGATCTGAATTTCCACTTGTTCAATATCACAGCTTTTCTGCACCCAACCTCCAAATGTCAGGATTGTTTGTAAAACTTTCCACAGGTGATGTATTTCAGGCCAAAGGCTAAGATTTGTTTTAAAATGTTCTTCGCAAAATTTGATCTGGGCAGCAGTATCGAAATGGTTTTGGAAGAACAGAGAAGGATAAAGCAATTATATCCCAAGCAGCAGGACAGCAGAAAGTGAGTGCATCCATCTCACCACAGATGTCCTTTCTTCCTCCAGCAACCTGAGTCCAACAGACTGTGCAGATCTATTTCCCACTGCTGTGGAGGGCACTACAGGTATTTCTGATTCAGAAAATACTCTCTGTGCTATAATGTGTTTGCATGGCCAGAAGGAACATATCTAGTTAAGAAGACATGGTAGCCCTGCTTGCTTATCCACAAAAAGACTCAATGCTCCAGGGCCACAGGGAGAGAGCAGAGCTGCTCCAGAGCTGTCCCCACACCTGGACACCCCTCCTGACACAGGCAGCAGCAGAGACCTCAGCATGCACACAAAAAACGATATTTTTCTTTGTCTTAAAATGCCATGTCTAAATGCAACCTAGAAATGAGAGCAGAACAACAGCAACAATCACTCAATAGCCATTTCCATTAACAGCTGACCCATACTCCAGAATACTGAGCTGTGGGACACCAATGTCTAAACAGTACTACATTCACCTGGAAAATCACACTGTCCACTTAGATCTACTTATAAGAGCTCTCAAGCTGCCCATAAAGTACATCCTTGTGCTTGTCACCATCCTAGTGCCCTCCTTCCCACAGCTGATCATTCCAAACCACTGCCCCTCTGTTTCTGTGTAGTTCACCTGCTGGGCTGAGACTAAGACAATACTCTGCACTTGGGTTTCAGCTAGGAGCAAATCTCCAAAAGTAGATTTATCCCACACATCTCCCAGCACTTGCAGCAATGCATTTCCTCATGAGCCCTCTGGATGGTCTCCAGCTGCCACCAGGAAGACCCAGTCAACAGGTGAGTCCCTCCAAACAGCATGTGTAGGCTGAAATAGGTTGGTTCTGACTATCTCTTGCAAGATTTTATTGCCTATACCAGTATACAATCACCAGTCACAAGCATGAAGACACCTACACCATCTTGAGAAGCAATTCCATTGTAGGGAGAGCAATGCACCCATGTTGTGCAATGCCTGGAGGGGAGTAGAGGGTGCTCAAGGACTCCTTTGTGCTACCATATAGCATCACTGGAGAGTTTCCATCAGGTTCTCTCATCTTGCCAGGACATCCAAGACAGATCCATAGTAACTGAATAATCAATTAATCCTCCTGTAGAGCTCCATTTACATAATGAAAACGCAGCCTCCCACTATACCACTATTTTTCAGTTGTCTAGACCAATATATCTGTCCTGTAGTTGGAGGGGGGAGACCTAACACAGCTTCTATTACGGGTGGCAGAGTTCCAGCTGAAATCACGTGGTGGCAATAAAACTTCTATTGATTTCATGTAAGCATTTAACCCTAGCAGAGCACACATTCCTCCAACAGCCCACAGTGGACTGCAGGTCCAGCAACCCAGACTGAATTACAGTTGCACCTCACATGGAGCCTGGGGAATCTCTTCTCTTTCTCTCTAGCTCCCAAAGAAGCCATAGACAAGCAGAGAGCAGACAGGCTTCACTGCACATCTTGAAATATGGCAACAGGTTTGGATTTTTCAGTTCAATACCTGCAGCTTATCTCAGACCATAGAGGCAGATCTCACCCTACACATCTCGATGAGAAACAAATCAACTATAATTCTACATCCAACTCATTTAGCAAAGAAGATCCTGGAGTTGGAGGTCTGTCCTCAAAAGTCTTCTCACAGACTGAAGACTAGGGCCAATGGTGCTAAACAGTTCCCCTTCACTCTACACAGCACTGGCAAAGCACAAGTCAGCAGACAGCAAAGACTCTATTTAAACACTCAGTTTAAAGTCCTTACTCCTTCTTCAGCTTTCACTTCCATAAATAGGATATGAAGAGCACACAACTAGTATCTCACAGCAGGGTTCATTTACTGACCCTGGCCCACAGCTGAATAGGACTGGTTGCAAATGGGACATCAGAGGAGGCTGATGTTCAGCTGCAGTCCTTGGTCCTGCCACGGACTTCTGCAGGTCAACAGGCAAATCATTTTGCACCTATCCCTAAGCCCAAAACGTTAGTGCACAGCTCCCCATTAACCCCAGACAAGTGTTTGGCCAGCATCACCAACTGCACTGCTGGGACACTGGAGGTAAAGAGACAGAGCTGTGTAAGACCTTCTCTTGAGTAGACAGTCTCATGTGCAGCGTGACAAGCCCTGACCCAGCATGCAAGACTCCCACCACATCAGTAACAGCATTGTACTCCTGCATTTCCATAGGAACATGGTTTCAGTGAGCATGTTCTGCTGTCTCTTCAGCCTGCAAAAGTCCAGGCAAACTCATACATCTGGCCTGATGTATCACCTTGTGCTTTGTGAGTGACACAGCCACCTAACACAGCCCCAGTGACTTCTGGCCATTCCCATGACCAGGGCACACACAAATCAGCCACTAATTGTGGCACCTAATGTTGCAGCTGAGAATAAAGACACTGATGCCACAGGACTCCCCACAACTGGCTGACAGGGATTCTAAGCACAACCTGTTCCCATCTGCACAAGCAACTGTTCGTCCAGCCAAAGCAGCTCCCTCAAGGCACTGTCCTGATGCTGCACCACTGTCAGAGGACACAAGGCCTTCAGAACACACACAAAGCACCAAGCGTCTTGCACCACAGCACTCCAACAGCCATGAACTGCCACTCTTGGGGCCACTTGGGTGACCAGACCCTGTGGGGGTGGGACAACTACCATGCCAAGTGAGAATCAGGGACACATCCTTAAAGTCTCCCATCTCTTTCCATTCAACCAAGCACAAGGTCAGGAGATTTTTCTTCCTGTAAGCAGGTACTAAGATTTGCCTTGATATTTGCAGGTCATTAGAATCCAAAGTTTTCAGAAGGGGAGACTGTAAAATCCTTGAAAGCTCAGCTTTTGCCAGCACACCTCAATCTCAAGCTGCTGTGCTTCCCACTGGCCTTTCCATGTTTACCACAACAGCTCTCTGGGTCTCCTGATCTTCCAAACAGAGCCCAGCTTCCATGAAACAGAAGTGAACACATCTCTGCTCTAGCCCAGGTGAGCTCAGTGTAGAGGAGACCATCAGGAGCCATATTACAGAACTAACAGAAGAGCAGAAACTCCTTGCTTCCAGAGCATCCCAAAGCTTCAACCACGAAGGGAGCCCTGGGCTACTGTGGTCTTGTTCTACTCACAAAGGTACACTGAGGCCCACAGTTTTCCATTTGTCAAGTGCATAGAGCTGCCCAAAGATGTCTTGGCAGCCCCTGTATGTCCTAGGCATAAGTTTTGGCACATAGTCTAAAGTTTGGGATGCCAATATCTTCCTAGATAGCAGTGATGCTTCTCTGTATTTCTGTTGAGGCTTTCCCTGCTTCATGTCCTACATCCTCCCTGGGGACCATGGCAAGCACAAAAGCAGCTCCTCTTTTGCACATCTCAGAGCAACTGTCTCGCACAACAACTTTCTCTGCAGGTCTGGAGTGCTCTCAAGAACAGGCTACATCTGGTATGACACTGCGTTTGGAGTCATCCCCACTCCCAAAGGACAGTCTGAGCCAAGCTTATGTTACCAGCACCAGAAGCATGTTCCACACTTCCTAAACATTGCATCAGAGCACACAGTGTCAGGAGCATTTGGAAATGCATTGAAGCTGCCTCTGCATATGTGTGTCAGAGGACACGCACGCATCCCGTCTGGAAGCTCCAAGGAAGGCCATCTGCCTTTCATCGCCAACTGGTGACGGTCGCAGATTCTCCCTGTCGCTCTGGCTACTGCATGCTGAGCTGTGCCCAGCTCCACAGCGTGCTCCAGAGCCACCTCCTGGCTGAATGTATAACAGTCCCGGAGCAGAGCAAGACTGGAAAATAAATAAAAAATCCCCTAACAAACCCAAACACCACCCTCCATATCCCAGTCCTTTGATTTATAGCTGCCCTGCCCCTCCCTATCAAGTTTCAGCATTGCTCCAAACAGAGACAGTACCCTGCTCCCATTCCTAACCATGGTCCCAAACCCAGGACAGCACTGGGATTTTACTCTTGGAGACATTTTTGACTGCAGCGCTGCCTGCCTTGCCAACCCTGGCTCCAGTGCCAGCATGTCTGGTGTACCTCACTCCAGCCACTCACATCCAGATGTCCCCCAGTCACCAACAGGCAGCTGGACACAGTTGTGGAGACAGGGAAAGTGGCTGGCACCAGGCAAGGTAAAATAGTGAGACAGAAGCTGAATCCCAGCACCCAGGCACGGAAAGGCTGGCACTCTCCTTGCCTCATCACTTCCTGCCTTTGTCTCTCATTTGCACTTGGCTTATGAGTAGCAGAAACCCACCCAGCCCTCCCCAGCTTAAAACATTCTTCTGTTTCAACCACTTCTGCATCTGTCTACACCAGGGCTCTTCCATTTCTGCAGAAGGTCCATGCCATTCCTTCACCAAGAGCAAGTCACACTGAGACAGCCAGGAACTGCTCCCTTCCAGGAAAAAAAAGAAGACAGGAGACAGAGTCACCCCACAGAAATGTCCTTGGTCCAGCAACATAGAACAGGAAACATTTCTCTCAGTCCATAACAAGGCCAGACTCTGCTATTTAATTAGTCTTGTTTTCCAGCAAGGCTGCGCAAAACATCCAGGCAATTGTGCTGCCTTGAGGAGTGCAAGTTTATATGGTCAAGTGTCTTTCCTCAGTCCTGGCAAAGGCAGGTGAAGAGATAACCACAAAATCCTTCTCTCTGATGCTATTTCACACAACAGGTACATTACTCATTATGTTACTGGAAATACAGGCTGTAGGCAGAGGCCAATTAAAGCACAGATTTAACTCTAAACTAAAGTTGAGCACTCAGAAACAACTGATAAAACATCGCATCAAACCTTATAAAAAGGTTTCCCTACTATAAAGGTGCTATCATCAGGTAAGGGAAGGGTTACAGCAATTTATTGTGATCTCTAGCCTGAGCTATTTTCTTCTCAACCTTCTTTCTACCTGCCTTTTCCAACCCAACACAGAACATCCCCAAGACGAGACCAGACTGAGGTGGCAACTACAGACTCAAGAGGACTGGCAAGAGGACACCACGCACAGCTACAACCCCACTGCAGGAAAACCCAAAAGCAGCCACTGACCATGTACCCTTTAAAACAGGTAAAAAAGCGCCAAACAAGCAGCATAGCCAAGAATGACACTGGAGTCCTTAGGATGTAAAATCTCTTCCCATGTTGCAGCATGTTGACCTGACAACATGCCATCAGAATTTTAAATTATGTATCTGAAAACTCTTCTCCCTGTCAGCGAGCATTTGAACCTGAAGCGAAGCCGGCAGCAGAGAAGAGCAGACAGGAGAGGTAATTACCCGCGGTCTCCTCCAAGAGCTGACAGAAAGCAGGCCCCGTGCTGGAGATCCTGGCCTCATTATGGGCTCTCCTGGAGGCTGCAGCTGCTCCTCTCCGCGGTCAGACGTGAGTCACAGTGTTTGGGAGGAGAGGGGAAAGCTCCCATAAGCTCGTTAATGGCTGCAGGGTCCGTCAGCCATAGCACAACCACAGTCATGCTGGTGTTTGCAGCCAGAGCCCCAACACTGGGCTCAAACTTCAGCAACTGAGCAAAAACCAGCCATGAAGTTCGCTTGCGAATCTCTGTGACATTTCTAATATGGATATGGGCCTTTCTCCTGAGTCAATGTGTGTTTTAGAGCTAACAGAAGTGATGGAACAAATTCTCACTCCTTCCTCAATGGCAGCAATGCAAAAACTGTAAAATTCCACATAGCAGCTGGGAACAGCTTTAGAAGTCATAACAACTTCTGCAGCAGTGGTAAATCCAGAGAAAAAGACATTTTGCTGCAATTCCATAAAATCCAGGGTCTCCTGGCAGTCACACATGCCCAGACATTGCCTATGTGAGGCAGTCTCCCTGCGGCCCACAGAGCCCCATCCCATGGCTCAGGACAGCCTTCTGTGACACAGCTGCCAAGGAAAGCAACTTGCAGCAGCATAGACACAGCAAGGTCCACAGGGTAAAACAACTTGCCTTGGGTCTCCTCCACATGCTTCTCTAATGGCCTCTCCTAGCAGTGACCCTTGCTGACCTGCCAGTCCTAGGGGACAGGAAAGTAATTCCAGCTCCATTCTCCCAAGCTGCTGCTGCCCATCTCCCCAGCCATGTGTGCATACGGAGGTTGGGAAACCCTCATGATGGATTGCTGTCCAGGGGAGACTGAGCCATCAAGCTTGTTTGACAGAGAAACTGTCAACTGCACGTGAACTACAGACTCAGGCATCAAAAGATGACCTGTTCCAGCCACCTCTGTTCCTAGAAAAAGCATGGCCTGGGGAAGTAAATGTCCTGAATAGCAAAGGAGCAGGGAGAGACATCAATGGCCAAGTCCTGTGTGGATGTAATCCTGTGGCCATTTACTCCAAGGGAAGAGACATGAAACATGTAAAACCACTTTAACACCAAAACAGAAGTGCAATGGTGATAGAGAATGTGCAATATCTAATTTCTCTCAGTGCTACCTGCCCTCCTGGCTGGTGGCACAGGCTGAGGTACAATGGAGCAACTGGCAAGAGACACAGCCCAGCTCTCACAGTGAAGTGATGCTGCAAGACTGCAGCAGGCCCAGCTCTTCCCAGGGAGCCAGGAATGAATACCTTTGCCTCCAAAAGTTCCACTATTCAACTAGCAGCCTTCTTGGGGGAAAATATAGAGATCACAAAACCAAAACCTGCAGCATCAATTGTTATCTCCTTAGCACAGCAAGCAAACCTGGATTCACACTGCTTGTCCTTGGATCCTGGGAGTGCAGGACAGAGCAAGGCAAAGACGTGTCAGGCAGTTCCCTCCCTACTCCAAAGGAAGAGAACAGCAGGGGAATATGTATGCATTGAAAGGGTAATGTTGGCACATTACAGGTAGAAAGTTTAACAACATCTAATCATAATGCTACAGAATTTTGTAAGGGACATAAACCCTTGGGCTTCAAATGACCTTTGAAAGACAGGAGAATGGGAATAAGTCACCCCCACAGCTGCCTGTTCTACAATTTCCTCCACCTTCCACTAAAACATGCAGTGCTGGAACCACCACGAACACTAGACTGAATCAAATGGATCTTGGTGCCACCTCTTTACACCTAAATAATTAACATGGAAAATCATTTCCTTTCTAACTGGCCTTTTCTAAATTGAGAGCCACTTTTTGCCTTCTCTTCTTCTCTTCCCAGTTCTTTGCCTCAGTTTACCCTCAGCTTGTTTTTCTTTTCCAATACAAGTCAAATTAGTTTGGTGGCCTGGGGCCCAATCACCAAGGCACAGTTATATACCCCAAGCTGCACAGTCCCCCCACAGCCTCCAGGTCCCATCACACCCAAGCCAGTGTTATGAGATTTGCATGTTAACAGATTTCCCACCAAGTTTAAGGCAGAAAGATCAGGCTCCAAGTGACTCCAAGAAAGCCTCATATTTCTCTTCACAGGCCCCATGAGGATCTGTTAACACAGGCAGCTTGGTGCTATGGTGCCATCCTGGTCAGGGCTGTGCTCGAGAAGCCTTAAAAAGGAACATAAACTCCTGCCTCCTCCTCTGGAAGTACATGTTCTCCTAAAGGGATCGGTGGGAAATTTCACACAGGGTTAGTTTTAATGCTTTAAATATTCTGTGAGGTTTGTGTTCAATTTCTCATCATAAAGTTTTAATGGGAACTCCCTGAAATTGCCATCTCTTCTGATGCATCTTCAGGCAGAAACTGTCTGTCTAGGCAAAACTTGGTGAGGTGCATCCTGGTTATATATATCTGGGGTACTGTCTACAGTTTTTAGTTTAAAAAAGAAAGCACATCAGATATGCAAGCTTTAGCGACATTTTTAACAACGGTGTGTCAACATTTGTCCCACACTTGCAAACCTGATAGCCTAAATCCTTGGCTGAGGATTATATATATTTGATAAAGGTGATTTTGTAGCTGTCTCCTGCAATGGGAGACAGGGAGCTGAGGACATACAGGCTCAGCTCAGAGCAGCTACAGGCTAAAACCCACTCCCCCACAAATCACTCAGCCCCCTCTCTCTGCCATAAACACACTTGCAAAACTGTTGGAAACACCAGGGGACAAGAAACTTTGTGGAATAAGCTCACTGCTATGCTACATAACAAGCTCCCCAAAGTAAATCCATGTCTTCTCCCCTGAGACGCAGGCATTGCCAGCACGAGCAGAGCTGTGGAAGGAGGATTCCAAAGAGGCATTGGGCAGCTTTTCTTGACATATCATTGCCATTCAAGGCTGGATCTGCACACAAAATCTAGTCCTAAACAGTCAGGGTCTTCAGATAAAAGCAGAGGTGAGGGAAGGTAGTTTAAAAATTGAAACGAAAAAAAAAAAAGCAGTGGAAAATAGAGGCAGGGGGAATAACTAGAAACTTAATTTGGTCAGGGAGAAGTCAGCCTTGGTTTCCTAATCCATCAGCTCACTATAAGTGTCAAGTGTGGAGATCATGCAAAAAAAAAATAAAGTTATTTACAAGACAGAATGAATTTCATAAAATAGAAACTAAAGTGATGATTCCTGTTCTGAGATGGGATTTCTGAGTCCTTGCATGTTATTCCCTAGATTTGACCCTTCTTGTTACTCCTCACTCTGCCCCTACCAGCACAACATCAGCCTCAGCCAGGGAGGGGGATTTTCTGGTCTCTGCCTACCCTCTGACCCTGCTCAGTGCTGATCCCCCCAGAATGAGTCAGCCCTCAGCTGTGTGCTGCCTGAGCAGCAGATCATGGTGCACTTCACCCTGCATTCCTGGACCACCCTCAATCCAGGCACAGGGACTGCCTTCCCAAAGCAGGGCTGTGTTTCTTTCTACTTCTTCCCTCTCCTCACCAGCAACACTTTATGCAAATCAAATCTCTCTTTTGCTGGCTCCCGCTGTGCTGCAGAGGGCTGGTGAAGGGGAGGAGAGGGGAAGGGGCGGGAAGGAGGGGGGAAGAGGATGGAGCCTTGTTCGCTATCAGCTGCTCAGAAGAGCAGAGCAGAGACAAGATTGATGATGCTCTCTGGATATAAGATCTCCTCCTTGTGAAAGGCTGCTTATGAGGCCTGATAGACTTGTCATCTCTTAATAAACATCACTGATATGTCGGTGAGGAGAAAGCGGGAGCAAGGGGAGGACACACAGAAAGGCGGCTGATAATTTACTTAGAACTATGCTCCTCTCTCGCCTTGGCC
Source organism: Neodrepanis coruscans (assembly GCA_013400695.1). NCBI lineage: Eukaryota > Metazoa > Chordata > Aves > Passeriformes > Philepittidae > Neodrepanis > Neodrepanis coruscans. The sequence continues at coordinate 33,480 of VYZS01027409.1, read as the reverse complement.
TTCACATGCAATTCAGATGGCCCCTTCCCAGGGGGAACATTCCCAGCCCAGCCTCACCAAGCCTCCTGTCTCAGCAGAGCCCAGGGACAAGCTGAACCCAGCATCTGGGCATTTCCCTTTCCCCATGAGCCTGGGAACACCAGTCCTTGGAACATACCTGGTCCCAAGCCTCAATAAGGATTTTCAAAAAACTTACACAATAGCTATGGAAGAAGATCCCAGTGGGACAGGATGAAAGGGATGCATTTCATCACCACCCCACTGATTCCAGAGCTGTTTCAAAGCTGTTGTTCTCTTTCTATAAACTACTCCCCAAATGTAGGTGGCTCCACTCTTGCTCACATGGCTGTAAATCAGAGGGACTTGTCTGTGATCAGGAAATGCATCCCTTGCTTTTGTTTAACCTTTATAAAGCAGCAAGGAACATTTTAACGCCTGGAGTGGGTATTTGTCCTCTCTGGTTCCAACAATGACAGGTAGCAAGTGTGACATTATCACCAGGAGCTTTTTTGGATACAAAAAACCCTCTTACAGTCACCTACCTAAGGCGTACAGCTGCATTTCCCCTGCATACCTGGCTCAGTTTGTATTTAATCAAGCTATGCATGGTTAAAAATCCTCCAGAGCATTAGCAGGTGCTTAGTGGTGCTGTGTAAGTGCAGAGCTAAGGAATAACGTGCTGTAAGCACAGCTAACATAAGTGTTCATCGCTCCCTATGGGGCTAAGAATGATTGCAAACCGGCTTCTCCACCCCAGGCTTACATATGCAAAGAGAAGTTCCTACAGAGACCACATCAGAAGCAGTCTGGCTGGAAGGCAGGTCCTCTGCATGTCATCGCTGCTCCCTTGTGAGGCTCAGACCTGCCCACAGCTACAGGGATGCTTCTCCAGCAGTGGAGGAAGACATCAGGCTCCTCTCCCTGTTAGGGCCAGCCCAGGACACAAGGATGAGCAGCAATTCCACTCCTGCAGGCAATTCAGCCAGGCAGGCTCCTTCTGGGAATGTTTTTGGTCCCCTCCGAGGTTTCAACTCATCCCGTCATACACCGTCCTCCTCAAGACCTGCCCCAGCATACTGATGTTTTACAACACACTGCATCCCACACTATTTCCCTGTAAAATAACACCATGCGGCGATTTTCCCCGTCTTACAACAATTCCATTGTCACTTTATTATGATGGAATAGTTTGGCTTGGAAGGGACCAGTTAAGGCTATCTAGTCCAATGTCCCTGCAATGAACAGGCACATCTTCAACTAGACCAAGTTTTCCAGAGCCCTGTCCAGCTTGATCCTGAATTCTTCCAGGGATAGGGCATCCACCACCCCTCTGGACAGGCCATGCCAATGTTCTACTTTCCTCATTGTAAGAAACTTCTTCTAAAACAACTTTATTAACAAGTTCTCGGACAAACTCTTTGAGCTACAAGGACTCACTAAATCTGCAGCACCAATACTTAGATTTTTAGCAAAATTAAGTCCTTTTAGAGCTCGAATTAGGTTTTTTTTGGAACTCACTACATTTTCACCATGGCATCTGTGTTTGCAGGAACCCAAAACCAGTTGCAACTCTTTCCACGAATTAAATATAAAAACAGATTTACAAGGTCTAGATTCACCGTCAAAACACACCCCTCCTAAATGAGCACAGGAGTGCTCACACCAAGTGAATACTTGGCAGAAGAAACAAATTTATTTCTCCCTGTTTAACACATGACCTTTCCACCATAGCTCCCAGGAGAGAGAGAGGGGTCAGGCTTCCCTCCTCCCTGAAATTAGTGACCCACAAGGAATAAGTTACTCAAGGCTGAAGTCCACAGTTCAGAGTAGACCTGGATGGCCTCAATTTGATGAAAAAGGAGAACAACCTCCACTCCAGAAGGTGAAAGAGCAGCCTTGGCATTTCCTGCCCTCAGCAGCCCATAAGAACCAGTATCCCCAGTATCACCTTTTCGATCAAAAAGGCACTTCTGACACTTGAAACTCTCCTCCTCTGCCCAAAGAAAATCAGTTCATCCAGTTCCAAGGTCAACAGAGGCATTACAGTGGGATCACTCTCATTCACTGGCGTGTCCCTGCCTGCCTTCAGATCCTCAGCTCTGCAGGAACATCAGGTCATGTTCAGCTCCTCTGACTGCAGATTGCTCTCCTTAAAAGATTCTTCTTGTACAGCCATCACACCATCTCCACAGTGTGACTCTGTAGCTCATATCTTGGTAAGAAACAGCTTGCTTTGCTGTTATTCAGTGTATACAAACATCTCTTACACCTCCCTGGCATCTCAGGCCAAATGCATGAAATAGCACCTCCCCAGCACTTTCAAACAGATGAAAGTTCAAGTGCCTCTTGCAACATTTCCAAATCCTCATTATTTCCTTTTCTTAAAATATTTCAGGAGGTTTTTTTTCCCCAAGCTTCAGCTGCTGGTGGCAAGTGAACACATGAGAATCATAATAATTGTGCTAAAGGATAATTATAAGTTTCTGGCCTCTGTGGCTATGGAGTCCTTGAAACCAGCAACAAATATAAAGTCTCCTGTGGAAATTTCCTTAAATTTCACTCCCCTGTTTCAGATTCATTTACAGATGTTTGTTTTATTGCACTGGGAAAGAGAAGTTTAATTCTAAATCCCTGCAAAATCACATGCATTTTGTAGATTTTTTTACTATTTTCTAAAAATTAAAAAAAATAAAAAACACACTAAAAATAAAGGATAAGGTACTTTTGAAAACACAAAAATTAAAATGCTCTGCTGAGGCTATAGACAATAAAGAATCAATTAACTACCTTATCCAAGAAACTGAATTACTGGTCATTAAAAAAAGACAGCACCACTCTAAACTCTGCCTCTGTGATTAGAAACTTAAGGTACAGTATATACATTTCTCCTCAGCACTTAACCTAATGGTTATAATGAGGATATCTAAGTGACTGAGGTTATTATTTGGTCAGTGGGTCACCACAGAGCCAGACAGATAAAGCATAACTAGAAAATATAACGGCATTTTCACATCACATTGTACAACTTTTCTGCCAATACAAATAGAGGCATGGAAGAAAAAAAAGACCTTCCAACAGCATTTAGAAATTCTTCACAATAATATAAATTTAAATAAATATAAATACAGTGAGAAAAAAACATGGATTCATGAGTGATGAAGAGCTTGAGTGGGAGTATAAAATCCGTTATTTGGGAAGATACACTTTTTTTTTAAGAGAATCCAAACATACTCAAGCTAGAAAAAGAACCTCCAAAGGGGAGGAGGAACTATTAATTCTTGGGAACTGTTTGCCATCTTCCACTGCTATCCCATTATGTACCCTCACAGTTTTGTTCCTGGAACACACACAGACATTTCCCTCCAGGAGCATCCCTATGGACTCCAACAGGCTGCTTTGGAGAGTGGGAGGAGATGCAACTGAAGGATCAGGGGCCATTAAAGAGAAAGGGAAAGAAAGAAGAAGGAAAGAAGAAAAAAAGGATATTTTGAAAAAAGAGAGACTTAGAACTCTAAGGACAGATGAAGGGGGTGTATTTCCCTAGCACAACCCTACTTGAACAGCAAAATTCTCAGAAACAGAGGATTGGAGTCCTTTGAAAACTCCCTACAGCACACAGCACCAATGATTAAAACCCCAGCAGTTCTCATCCATAACTCACCCTGTTTGGCAGGGAGCATCACACAGCTGAAAATGCAGAGACAAACGGAAGGTGTCAGGTTAGTAATTTCCTACCTCTGCAGTGAGCAGCATGGAAAATATGTGAACCTCTATTTCATCCTCCACATCATATTAATACTCATCTCAGCAAGAGATAACTCAAGGGCTTCTTTCCTGTGAAAGTGCTGGGATTCTGGCACAGGTTGTCTAGAGAAGCTGTGGATGCCCCATCCCTGGAAGTGTTCAAAGCCAGGTTGGACAGGGCTTGGAGCAACCTGGGATAGTGGAGGCGCTCCTGCCCATGGCAAGGGGAGCGGAGTGAGATGATATTCAAGATCCCTTCCAGCCCAAACCATTTGATGATTCTATGAACTCAGCTGTTCTAGTTTTTGAAACACAAAAAAATAAATGCAAGTAGTGTTTCAGAATATATATTAAAATACCAAGTGGAGGATGGAACTAAGTTAATGAACTTAAAAGAAGACATCTGAACAAGTAGCCCATTACCCAGATTCCATCATCCTCAAAAATCATAGATCATTTGCTTTCACATAAATGTCCATTATCTCTGGTTTGTTTGGTTGGAGTGTTTTTTACAGAGGAAGATATTATCCCCTCTAACATCCCCTGACAAAGATTTAATGCTGCCATTTGTTGTGATTTAACCCCAGTCAGCAGCTCAGCACCCCCCTCAGGCTCTTGCTAATTCCCCCCCACTGGGATGGGAGAATGAACTGAAAGGGTAAAAGTGAGAAAACTTTTGGGTTGAGATAAAAACAGTTTAATAGAGAAAGCAAAAGCCATACACGAAAAACACTCCCTGCAGGCAGACAGGTGTTCAGCCATCCCCAGGAAAGCAGGGCTCCATTTCATATTTATTTGGAAAGACAAACACCATTGCTCCAAAAGGGACCCCTCCTCCTTCCTACAACTTTATATCATCATAAGCATGATCTAGAATGTCCCTGGCATCAGCTGTCCCAGTTGTGTCCCCTCCCAAACTATTGTGCACACCCAGACTCCTTACTGGTGGGGCAGCACAAGAAGCAGCAAAGGACTTGACTGTGTAAGATCTGCTCAGCAATATGGAAAACATCCCGGCGTCATCAACGTTGTTCTCAGCACAAATCTAAAACACAGTCTCAAAGCAGCCACTGTGAAGAAAATTAACTCTATCCCAGCCAAAACCAGCACACTATTTTGTATCCTTTTGTAGGCAAGGAAATCTCTCCATCATCTTAGCAAAAATCTCTCCCCCCTCCCCTGCTGACACAGTGTAATTCTCCAAATCTGCAGTTTTAAGTGCAAGTGAATCTGATTTTGACTCAGACTCCAGATGGGTATAGCTGTAAAGATATTGTCATGTGAAAGATTAGGCACTAGCTTAGACAAAGAGGTGTTCAGCTGCAAGCTTAATAGCTTCTGAAACAGCAACTGCCACGAAAGAGCTTCCAGGTACTGATATTGCTATCCGTAATAACTACAGTATTGCAACAGATGATGGAAAGGCTGGAAACTCCCTGTGGTATTCAGTGCTCTGCACAGAAAGCTGCTAACCCCATCTATAGCTCAGATCCCTCGCAGGTTTGTCTTTGTCCACATGTTACAGCTGTGACAGTCAGTGTGAAGTTTGCTATGGGATGTCAGAGGGGTGAGATGTTGTGGAGGGACCACAGTGCAGGTGATCTGCCAGCTCTTAAGGGCTGTTGCACCCTGTTGTTACCCACTGTGCTTTCACCCAGCCAACACAGTGCATGGAAACTGCAGGAGTTGAGTGATTCCCTCCTGTCCAATCCACTGACCACCCAGCATTCACTCAGTGCTCTCCTCACAATTCTCAACCTTGCACAAGGCTTAGCACCTATAGTCTACATAGCCCAAGCAAAATTAGGGGGTGTAAGTGAAAGAGAGAGAGAAAATCAGCCATTGCAGCACCAGGCCTGGAATAAAATTGCCACCTCCTGTCCAAGAAAGCTCAGAACAGGTCCCAGCTTCGGGGCTGGGAAGAATCTAGAATTCCCATGTGCACATGGAATCGACCTCCTGTTCCCTGCAGCTGAGTCATCACACAGGATATTCTTCCACAAACCCCTCTGCACCCCCAGACATCACCTCACTACCCAAGTTAGAGGAGGCCAGTTACATCCAAGTCACTGCCCTGAGTTCCTAAAACTCTACATCCACCTCAGCCAGGAATTTCACCATCACCATCTTCAAAAAACCCAAAGATTACTCTCACTGTCAGAGCCACACAGTAGAGACCAGGGCCACAGAGCAGACCATACTATCAACAAACACAGAATTGGAGAAATACCACAGAAAGCTCTAATGCCCTCTGATCACCCTGAAAAGCTGGAGTCTAACGATGCCAGCTGCATATCTATGTGACAAGAAGCCATCTGGCTCTTTTGTGAAGAGCTTAGTGGTTGTCCGTGCTGCTGCCACCCAGGCAGACACCATCACTAAGTGGCTGGGGACTTGTAAATACCCGTGGACCATATTTGTGGAAAAAACAACCCATGGGACTCAATATGCCAGAGGGTCTGGAATGGATAAGCAGAAGCAACCAGGCAGCCAGAATACTGCAGGAGACATGGTGTTTGTCAGATAAGTGCTAGAAGTGCTAAATGAAGCTTGTCAGGGTCATCCTGTACCTGCAAGTCCAGCAGTTGGTGCAGAAAGAAATGCATGATGAGCCCCTCTTCCAGAAATCCCAACCTACCTCCTTGACACCAATAGTCCTGTGCTAAAAAAAACTCCCTCCTGTTGAAAACATAATGTAAAGGAAGAAAATTTTCTGCTACTTGCAGAAAATGGCTCCTCCATTCTCCCTGGCTCCTCCAGGGAGAATGAGCATCCTCAGAGCTGAAACAGGGCCTGTGCATGACAGGCAAAATTGTGCTCACCTGTAAAATACTGAGAATCCATTATAAGCACCTCACACAGGTAAGCTGCACCTACCAGTGCAGAGCTCAAACTGGGAGATGCCTCAGCATCCCTTCCACATTATCCTAGAAAATCCTGTTGCCTAGTGCTCCTTCTGCTTCCCTGATGCTCAAAAAATGCCATGCTGGGAGCTAGGAGATGTGTTTCCAGGGCACTCAAGGCATGCTGTCCATCACTGGAAAGGCACATTCCTTTAGAGCACAGTGGAGGCACAGATGTGACCCGGGATTCCCACTTCACTCTAACTCACCCGGCCTTAACAACATCCCCTTAGCCAGCACACGTCCCCATTTGTTTCACATGAAGTGTCACTGCCCAGCCCCACAGAAAACAAATGTTCAGAGGGAGGGAGATGTTAAGGGACCTCCTTTCTTTTTCTCAGATTAATTAATCTATTCTGCTTGTTAAGGAGCTGCTTTGCTGAGCTGTGAGGAGCAAGTCATACATTACTCATGGCATTCTGGAGTTCAGCAATATTCCCTGGCACAGCCATGCCAGGTAGTGCTGGGGAAACACTAAATTAACACTGGCATCCATTTACACTACGCAAACACTGTGGCCCCAGGAAACAAAAAAAGACAACAATAATTTTAGGAAATGCTACAGTAGAGCCAAAACATGCAGAGCTGGTATTAGGCTTATACTGCAGAATTTTTTCCCTGTTATCCATCTTGCCTTGTGTCCAAGAAGCCAAAAAGGATCAGGCTAAACATACACTATTTTTCTTTTCCTGATGGATCATGCAAATACAACATTACTGATGACTTACACAATGCCAACACGTACACAGGTGTAGTTGAGTGATTTTGACAAAGACAGCAGCAGAAAAGTTTAGCTTCCCAAAGTTCACTTTAGGGAACCAGACCATAGATTTGCTGAAATGTAGGATAAATTTTGTGCAACAAGGAAGAGTTGCAATAGATGATGAATAGATAATGGGGTTTAAGGGCTCTGAAAAGGTCACCTGCACCATCTCCTTGCCCTAAAACAGGAGCCATAAACCATTTCCATGCTTCCTATGTGCACACTTTTATATTTGTTGAGCATCCAGCACAAAAGAGCCCCTAGCTGATGGACACTCTGATGATTTAAGTGTTAAATAACAGATAGGTGCTATTTATGTGGAAATTACTTCTGTTGGGACAGAGACAAGAAAGCAGCATTTTCTCCTGTGCCTCTGCCTGCCTCACCTGCACTCTTGCTGTTCATCCATCTCCCAGGATTGCCTGGAACATTGCACATGTAGAAGCATTTTCAAACAGCTCACATTTTCTTTAGAAAGTCAACCTGTTCAGTAATGGCTCATCCTGCTCCTCCCACTCCCTGATACACACTCTCCTGGGACCTCGAGGGGAGAAGATTCAGCCTGCACTAGAAAACAGCTTTATGTACATTAAAATATCACCACTTGCAAGTCTGATGCCATTGCAACCTAGAAAGCCAGAAATAACAGCTTTGTCCTGGTGGAATAGAGGACAAATTTCCAGCCTCCAGAAGGGCTCAAGGAATGCAGGTACACTTAGTCCTGCAGTAACACAATCTGTAGCAGCAAAAATATTATAGGAAGCATGGAACAATATTGTTTCAGGTCACTATATTTTATATAATGTCCTTGTACACCTGTACAATGAACCGCTAGCTTAAGGATTAAAATAAAACCATTTTACAGAGATGAAAGCAATAATTCCTCATCTATAATTTTCCACAACACTGAAAGAACTTTATGAAGCATTCAGGGATGTCAAGAACCTTTACAGGGTGCACAGGTGGGAAACAAAGAAATTATAGAATGGTTTGGGTTGGAGACGACCTTAAAGATCATCATGTTCCAACCCCCTGCCAGAGCAGCAACACCTCCCACTATCCCAGGTTTCTCTGAGCATCATCCAACTTGGCCTTGAACATTTCTAGGGTTGGGGCATCCACAGCTTCTCTGGGTACTACTTGCCTGCAACCAGCCATCACCTCAAAATGATAAATAAAGACAAAAAAAAAATTTGTCGGTTACCTCCTTTCCCATGTTAATCAAAATCAATATTTCCATTTTCAAACATTTTTCCTGCCCATAAAGGTGCAGGATTCCTGGCTCTGCCATCATCATCCCCTACAACTCAGTCAAACTACTCCAATCTAGATGTGCAGAGGCTCAAGAATTTCCAAAGGTATGGAAAGTACAGGACAATTGCACATCTTCAAAAATACTCTGGTGTCTTGTAGAATTAGAAGATGAAGGCAGGAGTGCAACCCATCCCTCTTGCAGCTGTGTTTAGAGAGGACAGGGAGTTGTCACAGACTATTAACAGGGTTGATGGTGGTGGGAACAGGGACAAGAAAAACAAGGATAAGGTTTGCATTGGCTTTTCCTCCCCATGCTAAAGGAATTGTGTGTCTATAAGGGACATGTGTGGCAATGGGTGTAGATGCTCCTGTGTTTACAGAATCACAGCCCAAAAAGTTGGTGTGCAGCAAAGAGGGGGAGCAGAGGTTCTGGAGGCAGCAAGGTATGTCACAGCACTCAGCAGTTCACTCTCTTCCCTCAGGGGCCACAATGAGGTAAAAGGCAGAAAAATTGTCTGTTTCCAACAAGGAGAGATGCTTCAGGAGGTTACTGGTCATCTCTAGCTGCTCTGAGACAAATATTTTGGAGAGAAAAATCAAAGCAAGTCCTCAGTTCACCTTTTCCCTGTTGCATTTCAGTCTATGTGGTCCCCAAGGAAAGCACCTGGAGACCAGCAGCTGTCTGCAGCCCTGTGACAGGAGACAGATCAGGACTGCCAAGGACTGCCACTCATCACACTTCTTTATACACCAAGCTTTGGAGATTATTTAGAGCTACAGGAGCAGCAGCCAGGCCCACAGAGAGATGTGCTGTGTGACTACATCACCTTTTGGGAAGCCTTTACTGTTATTCGCCCCAGGAAACCTGGAGGGGACAGGGCTCCTTCAACACCACAACTGAGCTAAAGCAAGCAGACAGATTTTTAGGCAAAAAGGAGCCAAAAGAGCCCCAGGATTTAAAACCAACAGTTACTAGCTCCAGATATCATCTGCCTCTTGGTGCCATCACAGCAGCAAACGATTTTGCATTTTGCTGGCAAGATGAGTCTTTTACAGAAGCCAAGCAGAAAGAAAAGTATTTTGCCAAGTAGAAACCACTCTTGGATGGCTGTTAGTGACCTTCCCAGTCCTCCCAGAGATAACACAGGTGTGCACACAAAGATCCACACTCACTATCACTCTGCCACAGCTGAGGTTGCTCTTTTGGCAGCCCCAGGATCCGAGTGATAGAAAATGCACTGGATGCAAGAGGAGTTTGCACAGTGGCACTCCTGCAAAACACAAACTCGATGCAGTGGCGGCAGCAGCAAGCACCGAATTCCCATTTAAATAAAATGCCAAAAGGCAGTCAGCGAAAGTGACATTTATGGTGTTACTACAAATGCATTCAGTGGGAAGCTGAGTAGCAGAAGCAGGTTGGGGGGAAAAAAACAAGCTGTAGTGAAAACTGCCATCTGTATATTGTGCCCCATTTTTAATATTCTGTATTCTCATAAAAAGTGTTGTTTCTGTCACTATTCAATCTCCCAAACTCACATGGAACACTGTTAAAAGTCAGCAGTGTGTGAAATGGTATTTTAAAATAAATGAAACCCGCTCGCAAAGCTGCGGAGGAATATTGCAATGCCAGGGTGCTGACAGACAGGCATTGAAAAGTAACAACCGTTATCATCTTAAAGCAAAGCGGATTAAATAAAAACCCACAGCTAGTGGTGCATTACCAAGTCTGATATTGACACAGCTGCCGTGGTGGTTATTTTTCATTGTCTCATCAAGACAAAGCATCACGGGATATCAATCTTCCCTCTGTCAGGCCATGCCTGCTGTAAAGTTTTTCGTTTACATTTTCATTATACCCCTTTTATCTCAGCTGCCAGCAAAAAAATATATATGTATTTTATATATATATACACATGCATATACATATATATGTATGTGTATATCTGTATATATGTGTGTATATATATATATATATACATGTATATTCTTTCGGGAATGGCGAGACTGGTTGACCTTTGATGTATTGCCAAGCCACAGCCCCAATTCATGAAGATCCCCACTCTCCCAAGACAAAGCCAACCCCTGCTTGGTAGGCTGCAAGGACTGCACCCATGAAGGAGTTCTAAACCAGTGATGGGCTGGCAAAATGATCTCTTAAGTGCTTTCTAGCCAAGGAATCCAACTCATACAGTAGCCAACGCTTTCCAAGAAGGTCCCTTCCTGTAACCTGGTTCACTGGTTGGGCCAGCCACATCTGTTCTGCTATCAATTTCAGTTTGGGGCATGGAGAAGAGGAAGAAAATGAAGCAGAAATCACAGTTGTCCATGGAGGACACTGGCTCTCTCATCAATACTAGTAGCTGCTAAATTTCTCCCTTTGTAGCTCTGCAGGTTGATCTCTGCATCCAATCATTCCACACATCTGTCCATCTTTAACTTTTCCAGCCTCGCAGTACCACCAAAGCACTGCTCCCATTTTTAGGAAGCTGACAGGTAAGTATTGCCAGGGCAGGGAGCTCTTCCTGAGTATGCAGAGAGCCTCACAGAACTCTACTACAAACCAAGCCTTGATAATCCAGCCTGTCCTTTCACTCCTACTAACAATTTTGCTGTTTCAAGGCATGAGACAGAACCAGCTGTTTGCAGCTGGCCACAGCATTCCCCAGAGCAACAGGGGCTGCAGCAGAAAGAAAATGGTTCCTTCCTCTATTTTTAAGTAAGCCTCATCTTCCAAACCTATCACAAATAGCTGCTGTGTCTGCTTTTCTGTGTTTGTTATTTAATTAAGTGCAGCCTCCAACATTTCTTGCTCATATGTCTCCTCAGAGGCAGCTCATCCACACATCAGTCCTTTAAGAGTAGGAACCCTGGGAAACGTAGTTCCCAGTGGAAAAACAGGGCTAAAGCAGCCACAGAGGGCTGGTGGTGCCTTGGGAGTGCTACAAAAGAGGCAGAAAAAACAGTGAAGTGAGACCCCTCGGAAAGGGGCTGCAAGTGGAAACATATCTAAGTGACCTACCACAAAAAAATCCCTGCCTGGATCCTGTGACCCCTCTGTGAGCTGACAGCGCAGAATCCAACCCCCTCTCCTTTCCTCAGCTCCCAAGTCAGGTAACCACCCAAATCCTCTGCAGTGTTGGACACACACGTTTACACCAGTCCACACATGCTCTGTTTATAGCCCTCCGAGCAGAGTAGCAGGAGGAAGATATTGGTTACACCTTTCCTAAGCCAGTAAAGGGTTCTCTGCAATAGCCCAGGGTGTTTTTCCCCATCCAAGTGGGGATTATCTCCAGTAAGCTCAACAGCTTCACTGGCACTTATCCTAAAGCCAAGCCTTTGGTGCTGAAAACACTGAAATACAAAGCAAATCATCCTCTCACCTTCTCTTCCCTGCCTCAGTTTCCCCAGCACTGTAGGCAGTGTCCTTGAGCACACCATGATCCCTCTCCTGCTCTATCTCCCACAACGTCTACACCATTTTCCCACTGTAAATCCAAGTACCCCTTTCAGAAACGTCCATCCCCCTGGAGGCTCTCTCTGCCACGCTGCAATGTGAGTCCTTTATCCTGCTGCTGGGAGCATTCCCTCTCCATCCCCAAAACGTTTCCCTGTTTTGAACAAAAGCCTCCCCAAGGTGTTTTCATTTAAAGAGAGGATCATTAACCCCTACAAAAGAAAAACTTCTGGAAAGCTGTGGCAGTTCAGTGATGCTCCAGCCTCCACTGTATCCCTCCAAAGTCACCTGTGCTCACATACATTTGCACCCAGCCCAAATTCAACCCCCAGGTCCTGCCCCACCAGCCTGTGGCCCCAGAGGAGCACCAGTTACACCTTCTCCACAGCATTTGGCATAGCAAAGGGTTACACCAGTTCTTCCAGCAGCGTTTCCTCTCTCTCCCTCTCTGCAAGCAGCAGCAATTGCCATTCTGCATCCTTAATAGCAGCGTAATCAAAAGTTATGATGCATTTTTCAGTAATCACAAGAAATGATCCCCACTTAGCGTTAAGTAAAGCAAATTTGCCACTGGAAGGATAAAAAAAAAAAAAAGGAAGAAAAAGAAGAAGTCAAAAGCATTTCAATTTTCATTTGAAACGAATGAGTCAGAGTCAATTTGGTAAAGCAGTTAACAGCAGCTGTGCTCCCCTTCCCAGCCCTTTAACAGGTACAATTTGCTTTTAACAAACAACCTCGTAGAGGTCTCTGGCACCATGTTAACACAGTGGCATTCAACCTCTCTTGCTGTTGTGTATTTAAATTGGGTAATAGAGTCAGGCAGAGGAGATCCACCATGAATCTTAAGAAGTGCAATTTGACAGCATCTTAAAAAAAAGTGGGGGGGGCCTTTATAAAAAAAATAATGAGTTTGAGAGCAGGTTTTGTTGAATTATTCCAAAGCACCATATAGAAAAACCAAGAGAAATCCTCGAAAGCCCCAGCATGGTGGCAATACCCCAAAGCTTGGGGTTGTGAACAAGCAGGGTTGTGAACCTCTTCAAAGAGCTCTGCAACATATGGCAAGACATTTGATAACCAGAGAAGCCTCATCCTGGTTGTATTCATGATACTTCAACCCACACCAAGAGCAATAGTGAAAGGCTGTACATCAGAAGAGAAAAAAAAAAAGCCAGAACACAATAGCCCTGCAAACACCAAGGTTGCCCCAACCCCTCAGGGCATCCCACACCATCCCATCTCAACAGTTGCTTGCAGGGAAGGCTACCCCTGGGCTGCAAGAAAAATAAGAGATATGTGATGAGCCTTCACTACTCATTCTTAGCCCTCTTGACCTCAAAGCATCCCTGTCCTTCCCTCACCCCAAAATCAGGCCCTTGACAATGTCCTCATCTCACTTTTGGTTCAGACAATCATCTTCTCTCATTCATTTGTTCGTTGAAGAAATCTCATTTCATTACCTTCCAGGCTCCTCAGCTTTATGGGGAATTATAGGAGGTCAATGAAAAATTCATGTTCCGAGTCAGTAATTGGCATTTTTGTTTCCTTTTTTTTTTGAGGAAGGAAAGCAAAGGAAAGGATGTGAATGGGCCAGACAGCAGGGTGAGTGGGTATCTTCTACCGGTTATTAAGATAAAGTCTCTCATATTGCTCCCAGCCAGTGTTGTCTAGTGCTTGCTCCAAGCCTGCCCTGTAATCCTGCATACTGAAATCTGAAAGCATTTCTGGTACTTTCATTAGAGGGACAAGTAATGAAAGCAGACTGGACATACACAATTATTACAGTGTAATCCGCTGGAAATGAAGTCAATCCAATCACCCAGCATTCTGCTTTCTTCTCATTTTTTCGACTTCAAGTAAGTGCTTCCCAAATTCCAGCTGAAGTTACTGTTACAATCAATAGCACAAGAGCTCTCAGCATAAGACTCAATTAATATGATGCTTGCAAGTGCTCCCCTATTGATCTCAGGCTGGTCTGAAACACCAGCCAGCACTGGCACCAACTACAGCACTAGCACGGAAGACAAATGCAAAATAAGGTGCTGCCAGCAAACTAAAACGTGCAGCAGACCTCTTTAAGGATAACCAGGAAGAGAAGTCCCAGTCCTGGAAGCACAGGAAGTTCTCCACAAAAACCAAACTGTGCCGGGCTGCAATCTGCACCATTGGATTTGCCTTCAATGACTGTGAGACCAGGATTTCACCCACTCAACTCATGAAAAGAAGCTCTGTTCAGCCCCCTCCAAGGTCCTGCTCTGCAGAGCTGCCGACTGGCAATGCTTCTTCCCCCATCTCTCCCTCCAGCTGACGGCGAGCCCGCTGTCAGCCAGGAAACAGATTGCTACATCCAGCACGACCAAGGCTTGCGATGATTAGATCTATTAATACAGTGCATCTCATTCACCTCCAAGGCCCCGGCTCTCGGTGACAAATAGGGACGGGCTTCCCTGCTCTGCTGAGCGGGGCCCTGCAGTAATGACCTCCTGCCTGGAGCCTGGACGGGCAGGACCAGCAGGGACAGGGGAGAGCAGCACCCCCCGTGTGCTGGGGGGTGCCCTGGGAAGAGCCCCAGCAAGGATAGAAGATTGACAGTGCAGGCAGCCATCAATCATGGGTGGTGGTCCCAGAGGTTATGTCCCAGCAGGTCCTTCTCAATTTGAGGATGAAAAGGGGTCTTTGTTTGCTCTTCCTGCAATCTCCTACAGGCAGGATTGTCTCCAGTCTCACCAGAGAGATCACTCAAATGGCCCAGTCCCTCCTGGCTGATGCCAAAGGCCCTTGCAATTCCATGTGTCCCCACTGACTGCCATTTGGGATCCATGTTTCCCCAAGGTCAAGGAAGGTTCTGTTCCCCTGGACTTCTCATCCCCTCCAGGATCAGCTCTCCTCATCCATCTTCCCCAGCAAGGACAGTTATCCACTATGACACAGCAAGAGCAGTGGATGAACAATTCCCTGGGACTGAGGCTTCCCTTGAGCTTCTCTGACTCCAATTCTATGCCCAAGTTCTCCTGCTACTCTCTGTTCCTGGGAGAAGAGGCTGCCAAAGAAGTTGTGGATGCTCCATCCCTGGAAGTGTTCCAGCCAGTAGACAGGGGTTTGAGCAACCTGGTCTCATGGAAGCTGTTCCTGCCCATGGCAGGGAATTGGAACCAGATCATCTTTAAGGTCTCTTCCAACCCAAAACATACCAGGATTCTGGGGTACCACAGCCTGCCCCATGGCTGTTTTCTCAGAGCAAGGAATAACATCACCCCATGCCTTCTCTACTCAACATCATCTTGTACTTCCTAAGCACCTCCCTCCAGCTGTCCTTTGTTCATCACCTCATGCATTTATAACCATAAAGATCACAGCTTTAGCACCTCAACCAAAGACGTACAGTTTTTCATGACAAAGTGAAACCCTACCCACTCCTCCACCACAATCTGCTGCCTGACTTGCAGATATCAGACATGCCCTACTGCCTCCAGCATTGATTTGCAAGAGATAAGGTTTTCATGCCTTAACCTGCTTCCCCTATACCTTGCCCTGCAGATCTTGTGTTCTCCCCTGCCATGCTTGTGGCTGGGAGAGAAAAGCCAGACAGGCATTGCTCCAGCAGGCCTGGCATCATCTGCTCATCAGCCAGGGTGACGTCTCCTCATCAGTAGCTGCAGCCCAGGGTCTGCCACAGTGGGGAGGCACACAGACAAGTCGAAGGTGGACACTTAGCACATTTATTGCCTGCTTATTAGATACCAGGCTCCCATTATGATGAATTGGCTGAGTGATAGCTCCTGCCAGCTCCCAATGCTCAGCAAGGCTTTCTAATTCCATTTTGTAAAAGCTGGGCCAAGGCAAAATCATTTCTGAGAGGAAGGAATAAGCAGTTGTTTTTCTCCTGCCTCCATAAACAATCTGACTCTTTGTACAATCTCAGCAGGACCATTTCTTGATACACTGTCTTTTCTTTTGACGGTATGAGTGCAAAGGTTTAGACTAGATATTAAAAGGAATTCTTCCCTGTAAGTGTGGAGAGATCCTGGCACAGGTTGCCCGGAGAAGTTGTGAATGCCCCATCCCTGGAAGTGTTCAAAGCCAGATTGGATAGGGCTTGGAACAACTTGGTCTAGTGGAAGGTGTCCCTGTTCATGGCAGGGGGGTGGAACTCTACAAGCTTTAAGGTCCCTTCCAACCCAAACCATTCCATGAGTCTATGAAAGAGGCAGCTGGGAACCAGCAGTTCCAGTGGCTGCACAGGGTGGGCATCTCTGGTGCTCCCACAAAATCCCTGCCAAGGGAAGGACTGCATTAGAGAACCAAACCACTCATCACAACTCACACACACACCACCGTTGCTGTGCCATGGCGGTTACACGGCTCCCTGCCAGCCCTTGCTCAGCAGTGAGAGCTGGTTGATCTCCAGATAGAGAACACCCTGGCATAGGACAGGTTTTGAACCAATACTCTGCTGTCTCCTGAAGGTTTCACAGAACACACAGCAGCTACACCCTGTACAAAAGGACTTGTGCCAACCTCTGCAAGTACAAACCACATCTGTGAGCCTCCCAGTGGAAAAACTGCAGATGGGAACAGGTACCGTGAGGTTAAAACAAGTCAGCAGATGGTGCAAAGGCTTTTCTGGGAATGGAGACCGGATTGAAAGATATTCCAGAAAACTGGAACCCAGGATGAAGATGTTTTTGCGAAGCAAAATGATAAGGAGATGAGGAAATCTATAATTGTTTCACAGGAGCACTGCTCAGCCCTTCTAGAGGCAGTAGTAAAAGTCACAGCCAACAGGCTGATGGCTTTGTGTGCCTCTCCCAAGTGCTGTCATTCCTTTTGTGATAATTTCTTCTATATTCCTCAGTTCTGCAGAAACCTGTTCTGACATCCTTTATCCCTCCCGCAGGCCAGATTAAAAACTGCATGCAGGGCGAAAAGTTCAGAGGGTGAGGAAGCTACATTCCCATCGAGTCACTCCCAGACTTTGGTGCTTTTCAAATTCCTGGGCTTTTTCTCCTTATTTTGATCAGCAAAAGCAACCCTTGAGTTCCAGCAGAAATTACCATGTTTTGGTAAGTAGAGGTACTTCAGCACCAATTCACCTCTGTTGGCAGAGGTGATTTCTCTCTTGCTGTGATTTCACAAGTGGCACCAATCAGGGGCAGGGAGCAGTGCCTCACTGGCACAGTACAGAACAATTCCTTGGTTGGGGGTGGCTGTCTGTGAGGCGGTGACCATTCTCAGAGGCCAAGTTGTCTGCAAACCAAATAGATCTACAGCAGAGACAAACAATCACAGAATGTGCTGAGTTGGAAGGGACCCACCAGGATCATCCAGTCCAACAACTGGCCCGACACAGGATCATCCCCAAGAGTCACACCATTGTCTGAGAATATTGTCCAAACTCTCCTTGAATTCTGTCAGTGGTGCTGTGACCAAATCCCTGGGGAGCTGTTCTAGTGCTGTTCCAACGAACCTCTGGGTGAAGAACTTTTTTCTAATATCCAGCCAAAACCTCCCCTGACACAATTTCAGGCCATTCCCGTGGGCCCTGTCACCATGGAGAAGAGATTAGTGCCTGACCAACCTCTTCCCTTCACAAGGAAGTTGTAACTGCAGTGAGGACACTTCTCCCACAAACAGCCTTAGAGTGCCAGAGTGTTCATGGGTTTTCACTTCCCTCCAGCTTCACCTCCCGAGGTCCAGTGGACTCTTTTGTCTGCTCCCCACTGCACCCTTGCAAGGAAATATTCACACAGACAGGAAGATGAGCCTCACTCACACAGAGCTGAGTGCAAAAAGGTTGCTGTGAGCAAACTGATATCTCTGCTCAGCAGGAGATGAACACCTGCCCCCCTTAGGGATGGGCTCCGTGCTCAGAGTTTCCCTCCCTTTTCCATTGCTGGAGGGCCCTCGGCCCCAGCCCGGGGGAGGACCACACGTTGTACATATCCCCACTGAACTGTTACACATTTCTGCCGTGTTCCTTAGACAGAGGACTCTGCTACCAGCGAGCGGGAGAGAAGCTGCCATCTGGGACCGCATGTGCTTTCCAGACAGATGGCTGACTATTCTAGTCGTGTTTTATTTCTAGCAATGGTTCATACAGCAACAGCGCTAGTGTGAAAATGGGATGTGACAAGATGTGTATTGCTTACACCTTCTGTAAAGTTCAGATAAAACCAAGATGTACAGAATGTAAAAAAATCAATATAATTAGGTAATTAAGAGAAGCAAAACCCCCTGATTTAATGCTGCATTGTGTTCATGTATATTACAGATTGTGTATATGTGTGTGATATGGAACGTACATATGTATGTTTCCACATTTATGCATGTACACAATGCAAACCAAATGAAAAATAACGGATGTATACATCTAGCCATTTAAATAAACACAGCTACCTGTTCCAGCAGGCAATTCAGACAACTGCTGAAAACCACCCACTGTTTCACCCTTTACACTGAAGATCCACAGGGCAAGAAATTCCCTCTGTTGGGCTGGAGCAGGACACAGCACAAGGTGCTGGTTCTGCCCATGCTCCTTGAACACTTTTTACTGCATTCTGCATTGCAGAACAACAACATTTGGAAGGGTTAGCAGTAAGAGCAGCACCACGTGCACAGGTTTTTACTGGTTAAATTAGGATCATTGTCTTGCCTTCTGCAGAGCCAAAACTTCAGCTCTGTACCGTATAGGGATGCACATCCACAGAGAGGTTGACACATTCCAACGTAAAAAGGGTGAAACTCAGCTATAAAACCCATTTCCAACTTCTTTTGCAGCTCAGACTGGAATGAAGGCCTGAACTGAAGGTGTTAAAAGCCACTGGTCACACATTTGGAGCTGGCTAGAAGCAGACTTCCCTCCCACATGGAAGCCCTCTGCAGCTCAGCTCACATATCCCACACACAGGTCTCCATACAAGCTCAAAAAGAAGGAAAAAGCAAGAAAAGTATTCAGGACACAAGTACCTACCCTCTGGCTGCTCAAAGGAGCCAGTTCAGATGCAATGAGCTTCTGGAAGAAGCTGCTGCTGGGCTCAGGTGTGTCCAAGGTTGCTCCTTCCATTGTGTCCTGCCTATTCAGTCTCCAGAGCAGTGAGGGTCCATCCCATTTTGCACATGGGACACTGTGACACTAGACAGAAGAGCAAGTAGAAAAAACATATTAATTGACCCACATCTCGACATACAAATCCCACCCAGCAAAGTCCTGTGCTCATGGCTTCATAGCACACCTTTTAAGGGGCTCAAGAAAAGCAGAAATGCCCTCTGAAATAGCGATGAGGAGCTGTTCCCATAATCAAAGGTTTGTTATAATGGGATAATGCAGAGCACATGGTGGTAAGAGACCCAAATACAGGGTAGCACACTGAGGTTATCAACATATAAAGTCCCTCTCCCTGCAAAGTTATTATCAGGCAGTTAAGTGGAGAGTATGCAGCTCTCCTAACATTCAGTTGTGGGACTGTGGCTCACTAAGGGATGGGTGGCAGCTAACAAAGGATCCTGGGCCCTTGTGTGCACAAGTGTCCTAGGCAGGGACACAAAATCTTACTCAAAGATAACCTTGGGCATACAGAAAGGGAAAATTTATCTGAGAAGTAAGAGAAGAGCCAGACAGGTCAAATCATTTTCTGCAGGCAGGGATCCAAGCCTAGTCAGATCGGCAAGTGAAAAACTGCCACCTCTACACCCCCCATGTCTAACTCTTACTCAGCAAATGAGTTTTTTGCACTTTCAGGCCCCAAAGTAGAATGAAAAGGACATTGCACAGAAACCAGACTATGTTCATGGAGTTTTGGCAACTGTCTTTTCGTCACTTTGCAGCTCCCCGGGTGTCACTCAAACTGGAAATCTTCAGTCCAGTTCCCGTTAGGTGTAGATGTGTTTTCACACTTCTGCCTAGGCAGGTACTTTTTGTACTGCTGACGGTTAATTACTTGAGGATGAATCACTCTGCTCAGCAGGGAGGTGGGGCAGGCAGAGTTAGCTGAGCAAGTCATGGAGCGGGGTAGCAGGGAAGGAAACATCTCTGCATCAGGCAGGTGGGCACACGTATATAGGATTCGCGAGAAATAAATCCAGAGCAGAATCTCAATAAATCTCCCAGCCTGGCCACTGGGGTGGGAGTTTCTTTTCCCTCTCCCCGCAACAGGGAAATTCTGCTTCTTCCATGGGGGGTGGGAAGTGGCGCAGGGCTGCATTGAAATGTAAATTCACTCAAATTATTAAGCACAAGAGAGCAGCTCCTGCCAGCCCTTTGTTCCGCAGTCAGAATGTGTAATCTAGAAGAATAAATATAGTCAGATATCAGCTAAACAAAGAGACCCGGGGCCATGCATATTCAGCGACCCTCTCCCCCAGGACATCCCTTCCCCCTTTTATCAGGGAGGCTCTTTCTGCAGTCAACAATTGTAGATCAAAATGCCCTCATTAACCAAGGCTGAGCTGGAAACCTCTTGCTGCTTCCTACTGAGAGTGGTTTCCTTTCTTTCTCTCCAGGAGCAGAGATCTCCCTATCCCCTTGTTTTCTCTTCTGCCCCTTTTCAACCCAGGGCAGAGGTGAAGCTCAGCAGTGCTGCTCTCCCATCACAGAGGTGGGGTAGTCACAGGACAAAGTCCGTAGGGGCTCCAGGTCCAACAGGCTTTGCAGAGGCACAAGTTCACACTGTGCTGTGAAGGGTGTCTTAGTACCTCCACTCTCCGGTGACCCCACTGGCATGAAGCCATGCTGGTAACTGGGTGGGAGGGACAGGCCCAGCTTCTCACAGCCATTCCGGCAGCAGGGAACAGAATATCAAGCGGGCAGCCAAAGATTGCATCTGCCCTGAGCCACAAGGAGAGGTAGCTGGAGGGAAGAATGTGCCAGGTGAGGAGAGGATGCACTCCCCACTATGGCTGGGGTTGTTACTCAAGCACAGCTTCTCATCTCCAGTTCTGTCAGTCTCACACCTGTCACTACCACTAAGCCTGCTGCAGGATTTAAAAATGAGGTGGAGGAGGAGGGGAAAAAAATCAATTTGGCTGTTTTTGAGTTATATGAATATAATAAACCCTGAGTGTCCTGCTTTTGGATGCAGTTTGCGCTTCCAATAACTCAGCAATATATTCATTAAACAAAGAGAGGTAAAACAGCAAGCCATTAAAAATAAAGCACCAGGAGAGGGAAGGCCATGCAGGCTGTAAATATCTTTGACTCTTTTTCAACCTCCATTTTCTTATCCCTGCTCATTCACTAATTGACCTCTGGATCCTGCTTCTCAGAACTGTTTCCATCACTGCACTTTGTCCTTCAACCACAGGATCAACAAGCAACAAAGGATCTCAGGCACCCTCTAAATGCAGAATAATTCATATTATAGACCTCTAAAGCAGGAGACAGAGTCCATTTCCTTCATTATCCTGGTGGTGTAATGCAATATCCTCTGCACAGGGCTACAAAAACCACAGTATCAAAGACCAGGTGTTTCAGGTGAAAAAACACATC
Organism: Neodrepanis coruscans; assembly: GCA_013400695.1. Taxonomy (NCBI): domain Eukaryota; kingdom Metazoa; phylum Chordata; class Aves; order Passeriformes; family Philepittidae; genus Neodrepanis; species Neodrepanis coruscans. Next base: position 11,875 of record VYZS01027409.1, on the reverse strand, counting down.
CTGTTTTAATTTGTTTATGCACGGTGCACAGACCCTCTATCCAAATGTAAGAAATTCCTACCTTCTGGTGTTTCAGCTTCACTGCATGAAGTCCACCCATAGCTATAGAGACAGACTCTTCTTTCTCATCCATATGGAGGCATTCTGGCAATAGGGCACTGCTCCCTTTCCTGATCCAGGCAGGACTTTGCTCCAGGTGGCAGCCACCAGAGCCTCACATGCTGATCCAGACTGAAGACCAGCACACATTAGCACTGAACCATCTGGAAAGGAGGGTGCACACTCCATGAAGATTCAGCACAACTCCATAAATCCTGAAAAGGCTGATCCTATCACATGTAGCCCCTCCAAGCCTAACTCCGAGATCACCACCTTCCCAGCAAGGCTTCCAGTCTCTGACTCAGCTTCTGCAGTCTGTCTTACCTTGCCCAGTCTGAAGGGCTATCCCTAGTACCAGGTGTTTTAACTCCCAAATTAAATACTGACTCCAATCACATGGCATAGCAGTGATTCAGAAGACAGCACCCTCCAAAAGTCTCCCTAGAAGCTGAGAGAGATCTCATGCTGATATGGAGGGAAGTGGTTACTCTGCAGGAGGCTCAACTCCATCTCTGCAGCATCTGGTTCTTCTTTGGAGCTCATCATCCTCTGCATGGTCTCATTTCTTCACAAGTTTTAGTAGAATCTCAGAACATCACCCAACATGAAAAAAGAAAGAAAAAAAAACCCCACCAAGTGAGATTTTCCTCACATTTCCTCTGATTAGCAAAAATGCCTTCTGAGAGAGGCAGGCTTCAGTTTGGTAAGGGCATACAGTTTTTTTCTGCCCCAAAACCAAAATTATGAGATTCCTCTATTCCTTGCCTGCAGGCATTCAAAATGCCATGTTTCCTCCTTTCTGTGGGATTTAAAAGAGCAGCCTTCTCATGTTCTTAATCCCTCCCAAAGCTCATAGCATATGGCAGTTTTGAAGGAAATTGGGTTAAGAGCATAAAGGCTATTAGAGGAGTTTTGCTAAGTACTGGCTCTGCAAAGGAAGCTACAGGCAAGGGATAGCCTGGGGATGTCAGAGACCTTGCTGGGCCTTGGAGACCAGAAAGCAGGGCCAGCAGCTCTGTATCATTGCCCCTTTGACGAGTTATCTGCATCAAGTCCTTGCTAATGGTGAGTAGCAGAACAAAGAGATTAGACAAGCTCGTCTCCTGTTTTCTCTGAGAAGAAGGTTTGTTCTGTGTGAAGAGGGAAGAAGGATGGTGAACCCTTCAGGTTCAACAAGGCCAAGTGCCAGGTCCTCAGCTTGGGTCACAGCAACCCCATGAAGTGCTCCAGGCTGGGAGCAGAGTGACTGCAAAGCTGCCCATGGAAAAGGATCTGGGGGTGCTGGTTGACACCAGTTGAACAAAAGTCCAGGTGGCCGAGAAGGCCAAGGGTATCCTGGCCTGTATCAGCAATAGTGTGGCCAGCAGGACCAGGGCACAGGTTGTCCCCCTGTTCTGGGCCCTGGTGAGGCCACACCTCAAACCCTGGGGTCAGTTTTGGGCCACTCAGGACAAGAAAGACATTGAGTCCAGAGAAGGGCAACAGAGCTGGAGATGGGTCTGGAGCACAAGTTTGATGAGGAGCAGCTGAGGGAGCTGGGGGGGGCTCAGACCAGAGAAAAGGAGGCTAAGGGTTGACCTTATCACCCTCTGATATCACCTCTNTAAGGGTTGACCTTATCACCCTCTACAGCTCCTGAAAGGAGACTGTAACCAGGTGGGGGTCAGTCTCTTCTGAGGTAACAAGCGGCAGGTGAGAGGTCACAGCAGGTGAAGTTTAGATTGGATATCAGGAGGCATTTCTTCACCTAAAGGACAGTCAAGCACTGGAGTAGGCTGCCCAGGGAAGTGATGGAATCACCATCCCTGGAAATATTAAAAAAAAACCTGTATGGATGTGACACACGGGGACATAGTTTAGCAGCAAAAATAGCAGTTCTGAGTGAACAGTTGGACTCAATCTGAGGGTCCTTTTCTTACCTTAAAAATTCTATGATCCCTGGAGGTCTTTATTCCCCATGTGACCCAGGGCTGATGGAGAACTCTTCGTGCAACCTCTCCACTCAGACATAGCACCAGACATTAGTCAGTTCAGCCCAGGCTGAGGAAAGAGGAAAACCATGAAGCAGGGGTGTCCAAAGTCATCTGGGTGTCAAGGAACTGCTCTCAGCCAGCCAACATCCGTGTATGAAATAGGTGACTAACACTACAGGTCTTTGGGTTAAATAGAGTTTGAGTAGCCACTTCCGACTGCCAGTGTGCTAGACAGCCTTCTGCTGCAGGGAGAGGACTTGCCACAGCCAGCAGCTTTCGCTGAGCAAGCTGTTTTTAGCTACAAACAGTTAATTTAAAGAAAACTGAGCCTTCTTCCCTTAATAGCCACAGCTTTTCTCTCACTGATTTTACAATGGTGCAAGCTCTGCTGAATATAAGTCAGAAGCAGACAAAAGCAGAATCTGGCCTCAGCTACTTGTATTTTGCCTCCTAAACAAAGCCACATTTGATCAGGAATTGCCTTTTCCGTCTACTCACCACTGGCACTAGGAGATATTTTTAGAACAGCACATAACTTGGATGGTTTCTCACCAGGTTTCTTGTTCTGTATTTTGCAGGAAAGTCCAAAAGTTCATCAAATGCTCCTTATCCTCAGATATCCTCTGATCCATACACTGGTATATGAACTCACCCACAGATTTGACACAAAACCATTAGAGAGGAAAAAATAATTCAAGGCCTCTCAGTCTGGCTCATCAGTGAATATTAATTTCTGTTGTCATGCAGTTGACTTGTAGATCAACTGGATCATTAACTCAGACCTTTTGTGCAGAAACATTACACCATGTTGCAAGTTATTTAGATACCACAGCATTTCCTACACTCCCACTGCTTTGAATGTAGAGTTCTGCTCCCAAGAACAGACAGACACAGCTCGAGTACGCCCAAATGCAGGTAATGCTCCATGTGACTGTCCTGGATATCCATATGGAATTTGCCAAAATAACCACACCACGCTACTCTTTCTAGCCAAATAGTGCCTTCTGCTGGATAACTTATTTCAACATATACTGGAATTGCAGGACTAATGTAAGTCTGAGTTCTGCCAAGACAAAAGACTGAAGTTTTTACTAAGGATTTGTGGCCCTGCAGAGAATAGGCTGTAGTTTCAGAGAGTGAACAGATCTATATTGATTTACAGCATCAAAAAGCTCAGATCTTGTCTCTCTCATATCTATAAATAATAAGTATTGATTATAATAAACCAATTGAGAACATACTGCTGGATCTCAGGCTGCTGTGAATACTGGATTAGTGATGCAAAGCACAGTTTGTTTGTTTCCCAGGCCATTGCTGCCATGGATGTTCCATCTAGCCAAGAATTCCTGGTCATCCTCCTGAAGAAAGGCACAAGTATCCATAGTCTCTGAAAGCTCTCATTTGCTTTTTCTCTAGAGAGAAGCAGTGAGGTTAAAAGCCAAGGGGTTTTCAAGCAGTAAGGGATGCTGGCATAAGATGTGAATTCACCTGGGCAACTTGCAGCAAGTTGAGACCTATGGGATTTTATGGAAATTCATAAGAGGAGCTGGGGATTGTCATCCAGTTCTTCTTGTCTGTGAATGGACTCAGCTCAGACAAGTCCACAGCCAAACCAGGATCAGTTGGGACTCAGTGGTGCAGTATTTTAGCTCCTGCCAGAATCCTGCATGGGAGAGGATGATATCCCATTGCAGGAGTGCACCTGTGTGCAGCAGCAGTAGTTTAACCTCCAGAACAGCCAAAAAAGGCTCAATTAGCCCTTAAAAATGGGTTTCTCTGCAATGCTGCAACTCAGAGCAAGTTTTATCCAGGACCCCGAGGTGCTGCTGATCCAGTGGAGCATGGCTGATATGGACTCACCTGCAGAGCCCATATGAAAGGAGGGTTCTGAGCCTCACCAAGTCTCCAGCTTGTGGAGTCAGTTCAGTTAAATTATGTGATACAGAAGGGCCAAGGCAGAGCCTTCTGTACCCCACTGTTAGAAAATACTGTATGTCCCACCTGAACTCATACACTGAGCATTGCTCCTGCAGGTGCTCCTCTCTTACAGCCCCTCACTTTCAGGATGGCCATGTGTGGCATCCCACTCCACAAGGGAAGGGAACACACAGGTGTGCAAATGCTCATGGTCAGAAAGTCAGTCTTCAGGGTTTCCACACCATGATACCCAAAGGTATGTCTGGTTCTGACCAGTCTCATTCCTCCAGACAGAACAGAGATCACATCAGCTATAAGTCCATGCCTCTCTCATCCTTGCACCATCTCTGTCACACTACCTTGGCTGCTGCTCAGCACCAACTGCCTTTCTCCTTTCATAGACAGGCACCAGGGCTAAACTAAGAGAAGTCTGCTATGAACAAAGCTATGCCAGGGACCAGGAATGAATGAAATGGAGGAGCTGCAGATTAAGCCAGAGGGTTATTTGAAGGATGTGTTGGCAGGTGTGCAGGGCAAGACTGAACTGCAGAGAAAAGGAGCTGAACCACACCATCCAACACTCTCCTCCAGTTGCACCATTTCAGACCCTCGTTTTAGGAGCCTAGTGCTGCGTTTTTGAAAGAACAGTCTTTTTCTAGGGGAAAAGCAGCCTGAGGTAATACAGAGCTGGACACAATAGAGAGAAGGTGGCCCTGGAGAGGCACACTGGCTCCATTTCCAGTTCAACAGCGACCTCTGCTCCCAGCAGCCTGAAGCGCGGATGGCTCAGCTCATAGCTCAGTTTAGGGACACCTTCAGATAGATCATTTTGGTCTGTTTTATCTATGGGGAATAAGGACACATCTTTCACACGTGGGCAGCCACCGTGACCTTCAAATCCCATCAGATGGAGCCCAGGGCTTCACAGCCCCAGCAGTTGTTAAAGCATCCTAGGATTTACCTTCTCCTACTTGGCTGATATTTAACCAGATGCCAAGAGAGACAAGGACACCTGGTTTCTAAATGGATTGTTTTCAGCATACCCCAAGAGGGAATATAGATATATGTGCACTCACACACACACACGAGACTTGCATGGAATCTCTTGAACAGAACTCTATAACCAAGACAAACCAAAAGGAGGCTGCAGCTACTAAACTTACCAACTGCCCCTTGAGGGCTGGGGGCATTGGCAAGTGGGGTGGGGGAGCTGCAATTCCATGACACAGCGCTCCAACACCACATACAGCAGGCCAGTTTCACCTCTCCAGCTTGCAGAACTATTCCCACTGTGCCAAGGCTAAATGCTCTGCCTCAGCAGATCAAAAGAAGGGATCCTCAGCATTCTCCCTCCTCTTGCTGGTCTCAACTCACACTCACAAGCTATGGGATGACTAGGACTCCTCTGGTACTCCACAAAACATCCAGCCAGATCACAACTCTTTACTACTTAAGCTCCCCACTCTCATAGGAGCTGAGAGGGAAGAATCACATAGGAAATCCCATCTATGCCGTGCCAGGTGTCCAGCACTAAGATCCTCTGCCAAGGTCTAGAAATCCATGAAGTTCTCACTTTAGCAACTCACTCAAAGACACACAGTCCTTGGGAACCTGGCATGCTGCAGAATACCTTCCCTCTGTGTCCTGCATAGGAATGACTCACAGGACCTGGGATTTAAGCAAAATGGGGTTTTTCTTGATCCTCTGAAGATCAGCAAAGTAAATGGTTTCCTCTCACTAGGAACAAAAAGATGAATGTTCCTGTGGCCATTCATTTTCCCTGGGGCCACCTTTGCCTCTCCACACACAGTAGATCCACCCCAGCCACTTCAAACACTGCAGTACCCAAGGGGAAAAAGGGCAGTTCAAAAAAGCCACAGGTGTTGGAAATCAATTTTGGGCTAAACTCAGAGAACAAAGTGAGAACCCACACCTTGCAAGCTCCAGAGATAGTTTAAAAGCTCCCCAAAGTATTAATAATAAACTAAATATCCTAATGCTATTAAGCAAAACAGCTTTTAGGACTGCATGTAGCCTCTACATAAAAAAAGCTCTACTCTGCTCCTCCTTTTTCCAAGCCCACTCACACAACTGTACTCTAAGTCATTGTGATAGTTCTTAGAAAAAGCAGCAAAGAAAATAAAGGTGAGTTTAAAATATCCTCTCAGCTCTAGACTTAAAAAAAAAAAATCAAGTTAAAAATAACTATTTGAGTAAGATA
>VYZS01027408.1:11994-41588 GCA_013400695.1 Neodrepanis coruscans | reverse complement strand
GCCTTGTGATCCAAAAAAAAAAAAAAAAAAAGTGTTAACAGGGCTGACTTTCATCCAAGTGAGTAAATCATTGAACCTGAAGATACTTTTCTCATTTACAGAAAGAAAAACATCTTCCCAAAACCCCAGCATCCAGCCAATTACCAGTCTTAGCAGAAAACTTTTATCTTTCTGGCCCTCCTTTTGTTCATATTGACCTCATGATTGAACACTTTGCCAGTTTCAGAGTGTAGTGTAATAGAATTGTGCCTGATAACAGTACAGTATACTTTATTTACATACCAGAGTAAAATTTCGATGAAAGGTACTCTCTTACATTCCTTTATTTAATACAAAATACATTTTTCCTTCTTTAACAGGAAGAAACTATCTGGTTTGTGTTTTTTTAAAGCACTGGATTGTTTTTATTATGTATTCCACAATTCCAATTGTTTTTCCTTTGACTATAGAAGAGTCATTAGATGTGACTTTAAAATATTTGTAGATTATCTGACCTGTACCTTTTACCATCTTTGATAAGCTCAATATATCTGAACTGATAGTTCAAGGAAATCCATTTAGTCGATTAAATATTTAATGCATTTTTTCCTGAACAACAGTGCAAGATCCTATGAAGCAATATCCTGTTTAAAGAAAATATGGAGGATATTTCTACATTATCCAGAGAACTACAATAAAATAGTTGGTATGGATTTTGTGTGATAAATTGATGGTAAGAATGGAACCTGAAGCTGTTATATGTATTCAGAATATATACGGGGTGGCAGAATAATCCACCTATACTTTCTGATTCTGCAGAGTTCCAGTACAGTGTATCTTATATAAACAGACAAACTCTGGCCCTCTTCTACCTCTCAGCTCCCATTTCACAGCTGTACAATAGCACAGACTATTTAATTCAACCTTTTAAAATATGTAGTGGCTATGCACAAACATATGTGCTCTTCCATAAATTATTACAGTTGCCTATAGTTCTCAGCTTGTACAGCATCTTTTCATTATATATGGCCTCGGATAGTATAACTAATGAAATTCATCCCAAATTTTCCCTCTGATTTTCTAAAATCTCTTTAAAAATTACATATTTCATATAGTAAGGAACCAGATCGCATCATGATAATATTCATTTCTCTAGTAGTGTGTATCTTAAGGTGGAGGTCTTTTGGTTGATAGTTTGAAGATTCCTGAGGCCACTTACAGTGCTATACCAAACACATATACATGGCCAAGTCAGAGACCATTAAAAACTACTACTCTGCCCTACAGGCATGTGCACACCGTTACTATTTCTATTACAGTAGGTCGTGAATTCAAAGCTGAACACAGGACACGATTACCCATACTGTTTAATTGCAATCCAACTGCCTGACAAACTTTTGACAGAAAATACTCTTACAGAAAACACTCTTACAGAAAATATCTGAGCACCTCCTTAGGTTGCAGCATGATACAGGGAATGTTCCCAATGTGAGGCGGTTCTGTTCAGATAAAACAGGATTTTATTTGAACAAAATTTTTACATATAATTTGCTCTCAGAGATGTGTTAGATAGCCAGGATGGTTCCACAGGAATGAGGATGAGTACAAAACACAGTGCAAAAAGTGTGCAGTTACTGTGCTGATGTTGGTTTACTTCCACTCCCAGAAACAAATCAGTGACTCAACATTGCTTGATAGAAAGCACATGAATATGAAAAGATTTTTTGTTGGGGTATTTTGGGTGTTCCTTCCTCCCCTAACATATATTCGTAGTGGCCTACAATTTTGCTATCATGTATGTCTAGAACAAAGGCAAACATCTAGCTTTATGTCTCTTTGATTAGCCAGCTGTCTATTTTGATCCCATTCGACAAAACCGAGGGTTTGATTCTTTCTACATTCATATCTGTCATGGTTTAAGTGCCTAGGAGAATACCTTTCGATATGTAGCTGTTCTGAATCTTTTTCCATTTTTATTTTTTGCTCTCCCAGAGTGAGTTTAGGAAGGGTGGCCCCGGCCCTGCCACCCATACCACCTGCCCCGGCGTGCACAGGGGAGCCCACTCCCAGATCACGGCAGCACGTGGGCAGGCTCATCACAGCATGGGTGGTGATGGCAACGGTAGCAGCTGGTTCTACAGTAGCAGCAGCATAGAGATGAGGCCGACAGCACAGTGGCGGGTACAAGCAGTGGTAGATGCGGCGCCGGCATGAGCGCACTTGCTCCCGTTTACCTGGACTACAGAGCGGCTCCCGGGCGCGCTGTAGCACACAAGTGGGCGGCCATGCACCACCTGGATTCATAGGGATACAGCCGAATGTTTTGGCATGGGCTCTGCCATTTCGATGACGTAAACCAGCAGAAGGCAGATAGGATTGACATCTCGGAGTCGCTTCCTATTGGGAGAAAGGGGATGGTGCAAGTTGGGACTCGGGAGTCTTTTAAAAGTTCCGTGGGTCCAGCTGCTTGCCCTCTTTTCTTCTGGGACAGTCCCGAGAGAAAGTCTCACTGTGCTGAAAGCAGTCCAGCTGCCCTGTAGAACTCTTCGCATTCTCATCCTGCAGGAGGGTTGTCTCCTGCCACTTCTCTGCATCCTGGTATTCCTGAATCCCTTGTGCCTCAGCTGCCCCCTGGCATTTCACACAGCAGAAGTCTTTGGCAGGACCCTGGTCTAGGCAAGCCCCAGCGGCGGCAGGATCCTGCACTCTGCTCTGCAGCTGAATCCTTTTTTTGGTGTTACAGTTTCAACAATCGTTCTGTTTTAGGGTTTCAGGTATTTTGGTGGCTGGGGTGGGACCTGTTTTCTGGGTGTTTGGGTTCTTGGGNTTTTTTTTTCTTTTCCTTTGGGGTGTTTCCCCCCTCTCCCCCTCTTCGGATTACAGGTATAAGGTAACTGCGGATTTGCCTGCCCAGGGTAGGTCACGTAAAAGTCTTTTTTCCATACCTATGCGGCAGTGTTCGGCACAGGCACAAGGCTGTTCCACAGCATGAGTCACTACTTCTGCTGCCATTTTAAGGGAAGGGGGTATATCAGTGAAGTGACAAAGAAAAAAATTAAGATTTCCATTTTGACCAGTTTTTGGTCATATTTAAGTTATTTTCAATGGTGGAAAAAATAATGATATTTTGAAAAAGAGATAATCCAGGATAACTGCTTAAATATAATCAATATAATCAATAAAATAAACCTTTTTTTTTTTTTTTTTTTTTTTTTTTTTTTTTTTTCTGTGCATTGCTTTTATCGGACCTCTCTTGTCAGTACCACGCCTCCTAGTGGTAAAACCACAACACAGTCTCAAACTGAAACAATATCCTTTTTTTTTTTTAATAGGTTTGCTATTTTTTTCATGGCAAAATACTTACAAATTTCAAAATACTGACAAAATTTCTTACCTTCCCTACAGAGGAAACATTTAAAGAAATAGAAATCTACACTCTCATTTTTAGAGGGACAGATGAACAAATAAAGGATGTTAAAGTTAGGGTCATACATAAAAATCAAAGATTTACCTGTCACTAAAGACCATCTGCCTTCCCTATTCTTTCATGACAGTACACAGAAGCTCAATCCACTACAACTGATAGACCTGAGATAAACTAAACACCTCCTACACATCTTGCCCATTATGTATGGCTTATACTGTTCTCCAGATGGATTCTCTATAGAAAACTATTTACACATACATAATACCTAGGCCTTCAGTTTCTTAATCACACTTTGTACATAGAGTGTGTAAGAAATACAAAATCATTAACTAAACCCATATTTAGACAATTACATAAAAAGTAATCTGACTTTCAGTGATGCTAAGCAGCAACAGCTTGAAAGGATTTTACAGGATTTTACATTTTCATAACTTTTGAAATGTTTTGCTTTAAATTATCTCTTTTTCTTTCTCCCCGATTTCCTTAATTTCAAACCCTGTCCTCCAGCACGAGTGCTCAGATTATTGCCACTAGCATATGCTCCTTGTGCTTCATTCTAAAACATACTGGCAAGTTTATTTCACAGCCAAAGCAAAGTGCACACACACAGTGAGGTACAAAGCCACATCCTGAAGAAGTCAGATTCAGAACATAAATCTAGATGTCTGTTGACACAAAGTCAGTTATTGTTGTGAAAATAAACTGCCTGGCTCAAGCATATTTATGAAAAATAACACAAGTTTTTCTAAACTCACTATCACCTCTGTTTGCTCACAAGATTTAGACAGGACATGAAAACACACAGGAGATAATGATACACATGTATTCTTATCTGTACTACTTTCTTCATAGACTATTTGAGTGATTTACATAGCCAAAATATGTCAGTTTTCATGGGTGCTGCTGCCTTGCTGGTATGAACTGCTGGAGAGGGATACTCCAGTAATTTTACAAGAGTTATAAAAGTCTATTTATTTTACTGGTCAAAATAAAAACTTCCCTTAAGAATTCAGACAGACAGTTCGACTTTCTCACTATCATCTATCTATCTATCTATCTATCTATCTATCTATCTATCTATCTATCCATCTAATCTATCTCACCCATCCCTACCTCTTCTTTTCCCTTTTAGACCTCTCTTTAGCTAATATTTGTACTTTGATGTCAATCATGTAGCCAGGAAACATTTGCCTTTTTGTGGTTCCAGCTGGCGGAATGAATTAAGAAGAAAAAAATATATTCCTTCCCTCTTTACTCTTCCCTCCTGAAGAGTGGGTGGAGGAAGGAATGGAAAAAAATACAGAATGTTTTCTTACTCTGTTCCATTCAAGCCAAAACTTGTTAAGGATGCTGTTGACTTCTTGTGGTTTGACTTTATTCTAGATAACTTTTTCCTTGATCCTTTCCCATCTGCTTTTTGCCCTCTCTGCTTCATCAAACTACCCTATTACTTTTTAAAGTAATTCATGACCTTGTTTTTTCATCCATTTTCAATTATAGGAATCAGTATTCTCCTCTGCATTGTACAGAGGTTTTCTGCTAAGTGGTTGCCAACTGACCCTTAGTTTAGCCTAAATCCTTTCAATGCTGGCTTTCTCTTTTGATTTTTACACTCCTTGATTGTGGGATTCACTTCTATTAGACATTAGAACTGTAAAGTCAGCACAGCTCTTTGGGGGAAAAGAAAGGAAGAAAAATCTTTTCAATTCAATTTTAAGACTCACATCTCTATTACAAGTTTAGAACTTGCCAAAGTTTTTGTCTGAGGTATTTTTAATATAAAGTGTTTTGAGATACTTTGTATGGACAGCATTATAAAATTCAATTATAGCTGTGCTATAAGGTGAACTTCATCTCTTAAAAAGGCAAAACCACAGATTTTGCTTGATCTACCGCTATAATTACAGATTTCCTACCATTTTTTCCATGGAATCTTAATAAATACAACTTACCTCAGAAATATTTTGAGTATCCAACAGCTTGGATATATACCTTTTTGCTAATTCACAGAATGGCGTAAATTAGACATAGAAAACGGTCAATTAGGTGATCCAGTTTGTTCCAGAGTCAGTAAAAAACAATTAATTGTAATCCATTTTTACTGCCTTCTTATTTCCAACCCAGTTTAAAATAGCCTAGCAAGTGGTGTGTATGGAACTTCCTTTTAGCTGAATTGCTACTTTCTGACTTGTTTAGGCTTGCACCTTTCACATAAAATAAACTTGTCCAAGCCCCTTTTGATTATGTTTAAAGGGTGGCAGAGTTAGCTCAAGAAGTCGATCAATAGCCTAATGCTTTAACACTTACGGGAGTTTTATGTACAGAAGCATCTGTAGAGACATGTAACCCCATGTTAATATGCGTATTATTGTGTCTTAATTTGTAACTGATTCTAATCACAGTCTGATTTAGTGAATACTTTTAAACACATATTTATAAATGAAGGAAGAGTTTCATGTTCATGTAGTTTGACTAAATCCTCATCTGGCACACACATATTCATATAACCCATTATCATTCAACTAAGCTATATTTTGTTTTTTTCATCAGTCATTGAACATTCACTTCACATTTCTAATCAGTGTAATATAACCCAGTAAATTCTGGGATGCACATGGGAGAAAACAATCCTAATCTTACACACAGAATGATGGGCTATGAGATAGCTATTACTACACAGGAAATAAATCTTGATTAATTATATATGTTTCTATGAAAATATCAACTTAATGCTTAGTAGCAGTCAAAAAAACCCCAACAATTCAAATGGTAGGAATTAATGAGAAAGAAATACAGAACAAAACTGTATAAATCCAATGTGCATCTTTATCTTGAATACAGTGTACTGTGTGAATCCCCATCTTAAAAAGGAATATAACAAAACTAGTAAACATAGAAAAGTAACCAAGATGATGCAAATGTGAAATTCTTCAGCCTGGAAAAGAGAAGACTGAAGAAAAATAAGGAAAGAGTCTGCAAAATCATGCACATCCTGAAGAAAATAAACTTGGAACAATTTTTCATTGTCTCTTCCAATGTGAGATCTGAAAAATCTTAAACAAAACTAGCACAGGAGCTGAAGCAAAGACGTTTTTCATAGTATGGCTAATTAAACTTTGGAACTGTATTGCACTAGACATTGTGTATGTTAGACCTTCAAAGGACTTCAATAAGAAAGCAGACAAATCCATGATTGGAGGAAGGAAGGGGAAAGAGGGAAGAAAACCCAAAATCAAGAGCTATCAAATATTAAGATACTTTCTCTAGCTCAAAAAATCCTTCAGCAGTAATGGAAGTGAGCTGGGAGAATATATATTTAAGAAGCTTACCTCTGCTATTGCTATGCTTGCAAAAAGATGTTTATTGGGCTAGCATTCTAGATTACATCTGCAGTTAATGTATCCTTATTAGTATAATTAAGTTCTTCTGCTTTAGACATGTGGATTGAGCAGAATCATATGACTGAAATGTCTATTTCTGTTAACAAATGACAAAGGGATTTTGCACTGGCTCAAAAAACAGATGAGTCACCAACACCCTGTCCCAGTGAACTACATCAAACTTTGCAAGCTACTGAAGGTACTTCCGTTGACTATATAAGGAAAGATAATAACGTAAGCTATTGTTTTTCAGTCTATTAATTGATGTCTTTTGGGCAGCTGCAAACAGGTCAGAAGAACCTGATAATTATGTTAAATAGCTTGCCAAAGTCGAGTTCATCTAGGAAAGCAGAATGAAAATTGGTTGCACAAAAAGTCAGTCATCTCTCACCCTTTTCCTCAGGACTATCAATATTATGCAGCCCAGAAAGGCAGACGGACATAAATCAATGCAAATTCTCAAAGCACTGGAAAAACCCTGCTTTCAATTGATCTGTATTTCCTCATTGAAGGTAGATATCTCTTAATATTTAATGTAACTAAGTAAGCAAATGAAATTACCCTTTTTGGTGATAGATATAGGCTCAAATATCTCTAATTCTTATTTTAAGTCACATCATAATATTTTCTGTGAGCATATATTTTTATTTTCTTTTTTGTTTGTTTGGTTTGGTTTTATTTTATGTCTTTACTTTGGGGATTTTGGCTTGTTGGTTTGCTTTTTTTTGTCTGATTTAAAAATTTGTGGTACTGGCAAAAGTTTACATCTTCAGGGCATCATATTGCTTAATCTGGTTAACTGAAATCAGGACCTAGACTACCGAGTAATACTCAACACTTGTTTCTGTGAAAATACCAGACCAAAGTGGTTACAGAGTATAGCAGAGAGGCTTCTAGAATGTGATATTATTGCAAAGAAACTATTTCTATATTATTCTCTTTCAGACATTTCCAACTGCTTTTGTCATTGTTCCAAACAGAATTAATTGCTATGTTTCTATGAAAACTCTGTTAGTTTTCATGGTTCCTGTGACTTGATAATAATTGCTGGGGAAATATCTTAAACCGTTCTTAGTAACCAAGAAGAAATTGATTATGCAAGGGCATGATATGTTAACGATGACTGAAGAATAGTGCTTGTTGTGAAAGACATAGCAATATTCTCAGCAAAGAAAGACAAATTAAAATTCAGAATGCGTTTCTCATTATCATACCTTAATACCACACTAAATTTTGGCTATATTATGCTCTGATGTGTCAGAGTCTGAACTACCTTTAAATTTAACAGCAATTGTTAAGCATCAGTGGTTGCATCTGATGCAACCATGATGGAAAAAAATTAAATTATATTTGTTTCCCTCTATCTAATCCTTTTTTACCTGTATAGCTCCTTTTTTCTTGCTCTGCACTGACACAGCATGATATTCTTCTCCCTGAGCAAAAAGTGCCATTAGAACTCTGGTTACATCATGTTGAAAAGTCTTTGATATCAGAACAATCCAAGCCACCAATATATTTCCCAGAGATTCTTGGTTTAAAGAAAAATATGAGATTTTAAACCTTAAAGCAAAACAAAGGGGATAAATGTATAGGGAAAACAGAACAGCTCTTTAATTAAATATATATTTTTAATTATATATATGAACATGGAGCAACAGCAATAAGAGAACAAAAAAAAACCCAAAACAACAACAAAAAGAACACCCTCCTTTTGTTCAAACTCTCAGTCCAGCCTCAGAACAGTGGCTGCTGTGACAAAGATGGCAGGCATGACTCGTTCCAAGAGCAACCCTGGCAGACCTGTGGGCAGATGAGGTTTCACCAAACTCTGAGTTGAAAAGGAAGGGAAGAAAAACTATGGTCGGTGGTTCCTTTCTTCCTGAAGTAGGTCTGGGCTCCGTACAATGACAGCAGCTAAGCTGATCAAGAGGGTGTCACAGTAAGAGAGAGAGAGTGAGACAGCAAGCCTCCCTGGTGCCTTTTGAGCCAAGAGCCAAGGACAAAGAGAATCAAACGTGCAGGCAAAGCAGTTTCTGCTTCCAACTCCCAAGAACCACAACATGGTGAAAGCTCCAGTGAGTGCATCAGCTTTCCCTGTCCTGGCCCCACCAGGCAGCACCAGCCACATGACAGGATTCTGTGGGCATGCATGGCAGTGGCCAGGGAGGGGTGGCAAAAACAAAACACCGCTGCCACAGCCTGGCACACCTCTCTGACCCGGCACCTGGCACGACTCCAGCTCAGCGCAGCCCTCTCCAGTCTCAGCAGCTGCCATCAGGGCCAGGTTCCCTGATCCCATGGCAACTCCACTACTGAGGTCGGGTGTCACCCATTGCTGCCCCCTTCATGGAGCATGTGGCACAGTTCTGCCAGCCCAGGGAAACTGGCAGGAACAGCTGAGCCTGGCCCAGCCCAGCCCTGCACTGCCCCTGGCCACCATTGGGATTGGTGGGTGGGGATACAAAGAAAAAACGGCAAGCTTGAAATAATAACACAGAGATAGGAAGGAACCACACTACATTCCCTTCACTCCAGGGCAAGGAAAATTACCCAGAGTTTAATAAGTCTGAATCCATAAGTCAGGGGATAGATCTAATAGAAAACAAAAGCTTTTCTGAGTTATGTGATTTAACAACTAATGTCACCTAATTTATGATGTGGTCAGTAGAAAATTAGTTTGGCAATTTATTTTTGGCTCCTTCTATGCAGTGAAAATCCACAACCCTACTGCTCTAGAGTGTTATAGCCACAAACCTACCATCTCATGCTTGCCTTAGTGTAGTTTCATGAAGACATAGAAATCTAGAAAGAACAGGAGACTTTTGGACCTGTTCCAAGGAAGATGGATCAGATCAGATTTTTGGCTCATCTCATAGCTGACCACGTATCTCCAGAAGCTGTTTCCATTATCAGTCCCTGGAAAATGCTGAAATAAAATCTTCATCATCCCTTACCCATCACCTGTTTAAAACTGTGGCAGAAAGGTAGGAGGAAGGAGAAAAATTCAGGAAATATTTGTAGAAGCTTTATCCTAAAACTCCCTAGGTTTTTTGTGGATTTATTGTAGTTTGGGGGGGGGGGGTATATTTTCCCCTCAGTAGTATTATTTTATAATATTTTGTTTCATTATTTTACTATGCCCGTCCTGAATATAAAATTATTAAGGCATGTGGTAGGTTGCAGAATGCAAGAAGTTATTCTGCTCAGTACTGAATGCTAAAGTTACCTACAGCTTCTGATAAGAATACGTGAGTGATGATTTCTTTTCCATTGTGAAAGCTGTTGCATTGAAATTACTGATCTCCTTGCCTAGTGCAGATTTATTTAGAGAAATAAAATTGCAATCTGTCTCTTCTAATGAGAGAGTGGAATGCTGTCCACATCATATAGTAATCCTTTTAAAAGCAGGGACAGTGTGTGTAATTTTATACATAAATGGAAAAAAGTAATCTTATCTACTGCATATTCTCCTTTCAGTGTTATGCCAGTTTAGTCAGACTAAAGCTGTTGACAGAAATTTCTCCACTCAGACGAGAAGCAAAGATGAGCAGAAGCATTGCAGTGGTGATAGAAAAGCTTTATATAACGAGACAAATCCCAGAACCTGTGGGGAGCTCGTTCAGCATAAAAACCATTTCATGTTTCTTTCATTATGGGAATGATATTTTAGCTATTAAAAGTGTGGACGTGAGATTGTCTATTCAGTTATTTTAATAGGATGATTCTGAGTGGGTTGCCATTTGGTTTTGAAAGCAAGAAGACAGAGAGGGCATGAGGTTTTTCAACCACATCATGCTTCTAAAACAGGATGGTAGCTTTAGAACCTCTGTTTGTATAAACCTTTCAAGGCGTTACAACATAAACAACACAATCTACCAGAGCTGCAAAATTATTATTTGGTAGTCCATTTAGTTTCATACACTTTTTCCAATTTCTTGACACCTTAAACAAAATATTACAGGCATTTATCCTATATATTATACACAAAAAAATCACTTACTATGTGAAAAAAGACCCTTATCTACGGGTTTTGCCAATGAGGAGAGAAAAGCAAAATAATGGAAACCAGGAACCACTTTGTGAGATTTTGTATTATTTTTTTTGAAGTGTACAAATAAGGTCATAATTTCTATGATCTTTGCAAAGATATCTTTGCTGTCTAAGCTTGGTAATACACAAGGAGAGAGACTGCCTATCAGAGACACATAAAATGACCTATGATACAATAAAGTTGAGGCAAATAGAGTTGTTTCTTCTGAAGAGACAGTTTTTATTTTTTGGTGAAGAGTTTTGTTTTCTTTTATTCTGGGTTTTATTTTTCTCTTTTCTGTCCTGGGTCTTTTTAGTTGTTCTAGAAGATGTTGTTTCAGTACATAGTCTGAAGTGCAATGTCATATATACTGACATGTCATCCTATGTGAAGAGAGGATACTAGTTAATTTTTGGGAGAAAAAAAATATTAAAAAAAAGCAAACCCTGAAGATTAAAGCAAAATTATCTTTGGTTCAAATATCTATTTTCTATAGAGTAATTACCCTCTGTAAACTGAGCTCTCCTAACAGAAAGATACCCTGAGGCAAGTTTGAAGCACAGTGTTGTAGTTTATAGAACTGGGCGAAATTTCTCAAAAAGAGACCATTAACAAGTCTCCCCGAGTACTACCTTGAATAGCACAGGCTGATCACATGGGAGATCATGCTGATATGAAGAGAGACAAGTATATTTTCAAGGGACCGAGATTTGTAATATTGATTCAGTCATATTAATTGAATTTTTGCCTTGAGAAGTGATTACAAAAATGTTTCTCCAATATTAATTTGTATCTGCTTTGGGTAAGATTAACATTAATTTTTTCACCAGTCCCCATTATTCTTTTATTATTCATTAGCATCTCCCTTAGCATGTGTAAGAGACCTTGATGAAGCATGTTTATTCATAGACTAACCTTTTTAAATAATTCTAACAGCTCTCTAACAGAAACCTTCCTGGCATGCTGACTATCTCATCTTTGTTTCATTATTCAATCCTTGTGCTCTATCCTCCACTTGAGATGCTGAACATGAATCATACTGCTCTTCCTACTGCTCTCTTCCTCCCACTGAAACGTCCTCCACAGTCTGATCCCACAGGATAGCTCTGTTCACAAAATACTGCAGCAAAATGCCTCCTCTCCTGCTAAAATATAGGACAGTATAATTTTCACAGAGCCTGAGTGCAATTATTGATTTATGCTGTCCTTAGTTCATCACATATTTGTTATCATGTTTTAATTCATTGTTCATTTACCTCTCATTAGAATATTTCATACGAGCTAGTATTTGATGAGAGCTCTAGAGGCAACATTTTATTTTTTGCTTTGCATTTACAAACATGTAACTATGTTTTTCAAACAGACAATGGGCAAAGAGAAAGGGGAAACATAAGAAAATAAATTAATTTCTTCTTTCTTTGCAAAATCTATATACTTATCTCTTTTGCTTCCTAGTTTTTTATGAAAATGTACTGCAAAATTCACTACAGAAACCTTATTTTAAAATACATAATGCATACATGCATTCAAGTTTCTGCTAAGCCCTCCTGCAACAGCAATTATATGTAGTTGCCTCCAGCAAAATGCTGTCATTCTTTGCATTATCTTTTTGTGGTTATCTTGCTATAATACCCAAAAACCCTAATAAAGAAGGTGTTACAAAGATCTGCTTCCTGCTCTAAAGAGCTTACACATTTTAATTTTCCAACTTAAAAATAAATTAGTGGACTATTTCTTTCTTTTTCCGATTAAGTTTAAATGCATTGACATTGTGCTCAATTTCTACATATCTGGAAAAGTAATATCTTTCATGGAGGAGAAAAAGTATATATTTATGGAATAGATTTTTTTTATATTCAAGCAGTATAACTAGATATTAAAGTAGCTACAACTGAAATAGCTTTTATAGAATTCAAAAGAATGAGAACTGTTTTCTAATACACACTGTTCAAAAATGCTTGAGTTTTTAAGCCTATTTTCTTGAGAGGTTAGGATGGGAAAGATAGGCAAGTTATGACACCCTAGGAGAAAATTCAGTATTTGGAAATTACTAAATGTAATTAATAATAAGTTACTAAATAGCAGACAAACAAGAAGAGAGCTAGCATTTCAAAACTGAAATATTTTAAAACATTGATTTAAAAAAATACTTGAAAAATGGGAGAGAAGTGGTTTTGGAGTGGGTGTTCTATGGGAGAATACATTGAGAGCTCAGGGGACATACTTTGCCCCATACATATTTTGTAATTCTCATTAACTCATTATCTCAACATGTTGACATGTATATCCCTGATTACCATGAATGCTAATACAAACACTAACTTTGACTACTAACCTCCCACAGTCTCCAGAACACATTCATCCTTCCCACTGTCTCTATGCACCTTATTACCCAGGAGACATGGATAAGTAAACGTAGATATTTAGTTACTGTAAAGGTGAAATAAATGCAAACTTAAATGAACAGACAGAAAACAAAGCACTTACCTTGGCTAATGAATTGACCTGTATTCTGTTCATCCCTAAAAGCAGATACTGACAGAGATTTGCCACCATTTTCAATATGCTGATTTCTGAAGAAAGAATTCATAAATTTCATCAGATCGTTTATTTTATTTGCTGTTTGTTTTTAACTGAGGACTGAAAGGGACTTCTACCAGGGGTGGGGAAAAAAAAAAGGGGACTAAAAGGGAAAAATTTGATGCCTTGGATAATCCTGTGTAATACTTTGATAGAACAAGTACTTCACCCGTGCCCTACACACCAAGGCATCCTTTGTGTTGGGAAAGGTGAGCGGGAAAGGGTTTGGTTTCTAGAAATACAGCTTTTCCAAACCCTTCACAGCCTGAATAGAAGGCCACAGTCTTTATGGTGTTTGTAGACATCCTCTACTTGCTTAATCACCCACTACAGAATTTACATTTTGCCATCCTGAAACATGGATTTCTTGAAACAATTACTTAAAGCTATTCACAAGTGATCTATCCTTCTTTAATTTTTTTTCCATTGCCAGAAGTAGCTTTTCCCAGGTAATACAAGTATATTTTGACTTTTCCCAGACTTCTTCAGAGTACAAGCATTTTGTTCTATTTTTGGAGTTTATGGCTCTTCAGTATGGAACTGGCTTTTTGTCTCAACCAAGGAGAGCTCACAGCATGTAAAGCAGGTGGTTTTGGCTATTGTGCAGATTTCAAGCACGAGCTTTGTAGGCAATTGTGTTCTTAGCCAGCTTGCAGACTTTGAGCTTACAAGTCTTTAACTTGTAAGGTACACCTTACTGAGGGATTCTTTTGGAAAAATGTATACTAGAGAATTAACTTTAATTCTAACCTTTCCATTTATGAATAGAAGTCAGGCATGTAGCAGTAAATTTTCAAAGCTCTGTGTATGTTTTTCAGCTGCAAGGCTCACATTAAATTCAATCTGCCATATGTTCTATTGGCTTGCAGGCTGCAGAGGTTAGTTTCATGATGTAATTTATTGTAAAAATTGTTTCAACAGCTCCATCTTTTGAGAAAGGGCACTGATTTTGGATTCAGGAACCTTGTGTAAAGTCCCTAGCTAATCCACATTCTTATCTCAACTTACAATATGTCTTCAATGAACATAACATTTCTAAACCCCTTACCTCACAGTCCTCTGTGCTTGTAGTAGTATGTAAGAATGAAACGGCATAGCTACAACAATGGAAGCTACAGCACTAAGAATGTGGTAGTGTTCAAGAAAACATACTACAAATGTCAAAGGCATTGTGTTTAAAATGTTGTGAAATAGCATATAAGAATATGCAATGATGATATTGTTGCTTCATTAAAGTAATACTGTCATGAATGTTGTTTCATATAGCTTCAAGCACTCTTATCTGTAGGTAGAAACTGGGAAGACGGATTAAGCCATTTTATAAATGGAACTTTAGGACTAGAATCCATCCAAACTTTTTTTTTTTTTAATAATATACTATGTGATACTTTCACATTAAATATGACAATAATACTGAGAAAGGCATTATTGTCCCCTCTGGTATACCATAGAGTCCTAAGGAATACCACAAACTATGATAAAATGTATTCATCAGACTAATTGTAGATAAAAAGGTTTTGCTCAAAAAGTGTTTTATTATTTTTATAATTGCCATGTAGAAGTAGATATGGAAAAATGTCTAAGCCACCTTAATCTATCTTTGCTATGGAAATGAAGGCTGGTGTAAAAAAAAATAATTCATACCATCACCTCATACCACTTAAGAACAGAATACAATCCACTGGATTTTCCACTGGATAATCAATGGACAGATCTTCCCATGTCTGTAGGGAGGAACATTCTTACTGACTGGACACACTGACACAGGACGATAAGAACGAATTTGTGTGAAACAGAAAAAGTTCATCAAGCTGAAGAGATACTTTACTACCATCTGCACCTCCATGGCTTTCCAGAAGAAAAAATGGCCCAGGTTTGAGTAGTGATGATATATCTCTCCAGAACTTTCTGCTGTAAGTCATTAGAGAACCAAAAATTTGAGAAAATCAAAAAGAGTTAAAAAACCAACATTTGTATCAAACAAAAGACAGACCCCTTACCTAACACTAGATATGGATGGACAGACTCAGGTATTCAGACTACCAGAGTGAATATAATATTTTACTGTTTCATTAACTGGGCAGTTTCTTACTGTCATAAAGAGGAATTGAGAGCAATATTTTAAGCAAGATTATAGCTATTTGCGCCAGCCAGATGAGTACATAACAGTTTTCATTTGTTAGACTTTGTCTTCTAAAAGGAAGATACCTTCGCTGAAATTAAAAGAGTGGAATAGAGAATTAAAAAAGTCAGTGGCATTGAAAAAATTCAAGAACAGACCAAATTGGTTTTAGGATATGAGCATACAGAAGGTTTCCCAGTTTAAAAATGAGAAAACAGCTAAAATGAAAAAGAAAAAAAAAAAACAAAAACAGGAAAGTGAAAAGACAACCAGAGGAGTGGGCACTGCAGAACTACAGAGACTTGCACATTGGTTGCTGCATTCTATTGTTCAAATGACTGCAGATATATCAATTAGAACATGCACTCCATCATAAGCCAATGCCAAAGACAAATACTTTCTGACTCCAGAGACAGCAGAGTGGGAAAATAGCAGATATTCTTCAACCCATGTTTGTTCTTAGACAAACTTGGAGAATACATTAATTTTCCACTGAAATGCTTCTCTAAATTAATGTTTACATTCTAATTCAAAGACCATGTTAGAGGTATTGAAGAAATCTTTACAAAATGAGAAGCAGTTCAAGAGGTATGTGCATCCTATATGTACTTTTGGGAATTAAACAAGCAAAAAAAATCTGGTTTGTTCCTTTTTCAAGACCTTTGTATACAACTGATTTCAAGCATCAGCATTGCAGACTTTCAAGATGTTGTCATAGCCAGCGACAGGCTGGAGAATGTATATACAGGAAGACCTTAGAGGAATTAAAGAAGGAAGCAACTCAATTCTGGAAGAGAAAGCTGCAATCAGCTACATTTAATAGAAGTATTTAGAAGGAAAAGCATTACAGTTCTGTCAGATGCATTTGAATGTAAGGAAAGGAAAATGCAATAGTATTTGATCAGGTTTGTGGTCTTCACAGCAGCATCAGATGGATGCTTTTCAAGGAATAAACAGTTCTCCTGATATCTTTCTATAAGGGAAGAGAGGGAAACAGTAGTGTGTAACAACAGTGGAGATTTTACAAAAAGAAACTCTGACAAGAAGATTTGCTTCTGATGCCCAACAAAAGAGATAGAGGTTTCCACCCTTATTTTGCCAATGCAAACCAGAATTTCCCCAGGGGCTAACAAACTGTTTACAGTGATTCATGGATTCCTTCCTTCCTTCCAGGCCTGGCAGTGGCTCAAAGAATGTGAGATGTCTCCTTCAATGAAGGATTCCCCCAGGGTCTCCAAAGAGGCCCTGCCTTCTCTGTCATTTTTTCTCTCCTCACTTCACTGCTTCCTCACTTGCCCTCCTACTTCTCAAAAATAATACATACCTGAAATAAATTACAAATGAAATTAAATAAATAAGTACTGTAACACAAAACACTGTGTGCAAATAAAAATTTTTTCAGTAATCATCATCTTAACCATTTCACATAGCTGAAGCAAGCAAGAGTAGGCATTCACTGTAATGAGCTACCATGCAAAGAGAATTCAAAACTAATAAACAAAATTTTCCTTTTTCAGATGGGAATAACTTGTTTTGTCCTTACAAGTTAAAGAAGCTAAGCTTATTGAGCAATGTTCAATTTATCTGCACTCATAATTATTTTACTTTTTTCTAAATAGCCTTGTACCTTTTAGTATCTTCATAAGAAAATATGAATAATATCAGGCTATGTACATACAAAGCGATGTCTATAAAGACAAAATTTTACAACTTATAGCTGCTGTGCAATAAATAAGAGATACAAGTGAACAGGCATATCCGTATTTCACATACAAATATAATGCATTAAAAATTAAAAGAAATAGCTGAGGAAGAAGGAAGGAAGCTTGTTCCCAAGATGAGATTTTATATGGGATTTTTTAGTCAGTAGAATACTTTTAAGAACATCTTTTCAATTCCTGAAAATAGGGTTTGATAATGGAAATGCTGACAAAACTTTCAGTGTTCATATGACTGTAATACCTTGTTTAATGCAACCAGAATCCCAAGGTATGTTTTTTATCCTTTTCTGCTAAGAATTACACAATTACACAAGCATCTTGTTGAAGTAGTTTATAATATGATTAAAAAGGCAACATCAAATCAACTAGTGATTGAATCCTCAAGAGAGAATGTATTTCAGTTAGAATTGTGAGCTACTATACTTCTTTATATTTAAAAGCCCTTTAAAAGGACACATGATGGGAAGATACCACTCGTCCTAGGCTCAGGTTGAAAGTGAAGCTGCTCCAAAATATAAGTATTCTATGTTTTTCTGTTCCTGATATCTTAATTTTAATGTTTACAGAATGTGATGAAAGCTGTTTCTATTTGCATTTTATTTAATCTTAGGAAAGACTAAACTTCACACATCTGGTGAAGGCAATCTTCTAAAGTGTTTGCTTATGTAAATTAAAAATAAGATTTCACCTGCTACATTTCTAAGCAATTTATTTGTGCTCACAACTGTAACTAACAAAGATTACATTTTTGAATCCATATAATTCAATTTGTACATCCCTTTAATTCACGTCATATTGGTATTTTTTGGTATGTACGCACACAGTAAAAAGAGGAAAAAAAAGAGAAAAAAGATAAATAGAAATCTTCCATAAATAATAATTTCTCCCATAAATAATAATTGTCAAACCTGTGTTTCTCTACTGGACTAGAAATTTCAGACAAGAAATTGCTATGGAATTCTATACTTTTGAAGAAATTCTTATTTCAGGAATATGATTTCAGTTCAAATATATGTAGTTTATTAATCTTCTACTGCTGATACTGGTGAAAACTAAAATATTTAACTCTATTATTATTTCATTATAAATCAGTTCCTGTCACCTTGTCCTAATTGTTGTTATCTCTCTCTGGATGTTCTTCACCTCATGAATATATTTGTTATTGCAATATCCAGACCTCTAGGCAATGTCTACATAAATAGCATTAATCTGTCCATATACAGACTCTTTTTACATTCCTGACCTGTAAAATTAATATGCATTTTAAGATTAATTTATCTTGATTTATTTATTTGCTGGTCAATCATGTTATAATTTATATTCTTCTGTCCTCAGATTGCCAAATCAACACATCTCCTTACCTTTTACAGCTGTCTTGGTGAAATGCCATCAGGGCATTGCACTGTCTGCAGCCGAATTCCACCTCTGAACCACAGAATATATGCAGACCCAGGAGGTCTTCTGACTAGCCTCTAAGAATCCCCCTTGGTGCCCTATTATTTGCTGCTTATCAAAAATCTCCACTTAAAGTTCTTCAGCCCCTTTTCAATCCATGTATCAGTATTCATAACCAGGCCTCCACAAATTAATCTGAGGCTGAGATTTTGCAAGAGATTTGAAAACTTTATCAAAATCAAACTACAGTGCCTCTACCATGTCCCTCCACTCACAAACTTAAAAATTCTGTGCAATACGAAGCAAATAAAATGAGACTGGTAAGATTTGTTCTTTATAAATCAAGCTCATGGTTATCATTTAGAAAAAATAATTAGACTAACAGGAGCTATTGCCATCAGTCAAAATAGTATAAGTCTCCTGAGGATAGCTGTTCCTGTGAATTGCATCCAAAATTAAGAAAGTAGGCACTCTCAGATGTAAAGAACTGGAGGGAGATAGCAGAGAATGGTTTGAAGCAGATTTAAATAATAGGATCACTATAGACGTAGTAGTATGTGACTTTACAGTTTCTGGACCTAAAAAAAAATCTAAATTTGAAAGAGGTACAGGCTAAAATTCACTGCAAGTCAGTTCACATGAATTGAGAATAGAGAAGTGATGATTTATCCTAGATGAAAGTTAGTTTGTATACTTCAAGGTACAAAGAAGTCTCTTGAGTTACCATTTTAGACACAGGAGTCACTGTGCTACTAATGCACACCACAGGATAGATTAAAAAAAAAATTTAAAAATCACATTTATAGATCTTTAAAAAATGTTTAAAAGTTTTAGAAATTAAAAAGGCCAACCTCTTACACAATTCTGAGATAGGTGGGATTTGTACAGATATGAATTGATTTTCCAATTAAATGAAATGGAGAAATGCATGTCAGATTAGAATTAGGCCATAGTCATATATAAAGTAATAATTTAAATGTCTTTTCTTGTCTTCATGAGGCTTCTTTCAGCCCATTCCTTAAACCTGTGAATCCCTCATAGTGACAGCCCTGAAATGTAATGTACTGAATACTTGTAGAAACTTTGTATTGTGTGAACCTGTGATGATGGTGCACTCCATTCCCTCGACCATCTCACCAATGAAGATGTGAAACAGCATTAGCCCTTGAATTGTTCCATGATGAACGGGACTTTTACAGTCATTCATGTGTTAAACACAAAGAAGTTACAGTTATCATTTGGAATTTTACTTTTGCAGTCCATCTTCTGAAGGCTAGAATTAGTTTCATTAATGTTGTAGAGAATTTCAGAGTGACAAGAAATCCAGATCCAAACTTTACTGTTTTTACCAAGTTAATTCTGAAGTCTACAATGTCATTGGCAAACATAAAGGTCAAGTCAGGTGAGAATCAGAAGTATACAACATACTGAAATAACTACCATTATGACTAGATTCAAAGCTAGAGTGATTTTCACAAGCATAATTAACACTGTTTATAAAAATAGTTTCCTGATGTTAAGAAATTAATCAAAAGTATAAAAAAGTGGACTCATGAATCTTTGTAGAATTCAAAGCTTTGTTACATATTTTTATTTCATCCCTTAATAAATTATTTGTCTATCTGTGACAGGAATATTAAAGCAATATACTAGAAGAGGACTTTTTTTCCCCTTTTTTAAATTTTTACCCAAGCAGTTGCCCTTGGCTAATATAAATTATCATAGCTCAATGGTTATAATAGCTTTTACAATTTACATGAGAAGCCTATCAAAGACAAAGTTTTACATAGTTGTGAAAATTGTAAAGTCATAATAATCATCCATTCTTATACTATCTGTGTGTATAGCAAAAAGCAAATAACATAATCCTAAAGTAATACCACAGTAGGAAAATGTGAAATTATTGTGGAATCACTACAGTGTTTAAAGAACAGATTTTTCTTCAGCTCAGGGCAAGAACTAATTTTCCAGGCTTTCAAAATCTATGCCCCTCTGTAGTCAAATGGTAGGTAAGGCAGTGGTTTGTGGTGTTCTTCTAACTTCTTGGAACCAGTCTTGGAGTAATAGATGCTATTTGCCTTTCTTACTTTCCAACTCAGGCAGACTTTTTCCTGGCGCTTTTTTGTTTGTTTGTTTGTCTGTTTGTTTTTGTTCAAATGAACCAATTTTTCTTTTTCAAGTTTTCAAGATGCAAAACCAGAAGATAGTACCTGAAGACTTATTATTACTTTAGGTGCTGAATTTTCCCTGACAGAATGCTACAAAATCATGCCATAAAATATTAGCTGTATCAGAAGCAGTCTGCTTTAGAAAATAAGTTTTCAAACATCACACAGTATAAAAGGTGGTAATAAACAATCCATCTCATTTAACAGGTCAGGCAAGCTCAGAATAAGAAAGTCTCCACCCAGAGGAGGCTCATCACATTTCCAATTGTAACATGCCTTCTTCATGTATATCTGTAAAAAGTATTTCCTCACACTAAGCATGTTTCCATTAATGAAAGCATCAATTTCCCTCCTTCCTATTAAAGTAAAAAGAAATAAGATCTAAAACCCAAGCAGAAAGTGTCTGAACACCTACAACAGTCCAGGGCTAACTTTCTTGAGCTTTTTACTTTTAATAAATCTTTGGTGAGCTATTAGTATATCCTTCTAATCATCATAATTGTATAAGATCAGAAGTTTATTTGAAAATGTGAAAATAGTTATGTGACTGCAGAAAAACTGTATGGATGATAATCATATTAGTCACAATTTCAGTCTCAGTCCACATGTGTCTCCTTCCATCAGTTACCTTTTCTTTGACTACTTCCGTAGAGTTTCATCCTCTAAGGAGACATGGCAAAAATAATAACAGATATAAGAAATGTTTTGAAGTCTCCATCTGAGAACAGGAAGAGAATAAAAGCCTTTCGTTAAAGACTAGCTAGCCCATTCAAAGACATGTCTGAATAAAGCATGCTGGGAGACCAGTAGATGATTGTATGAATCAACTGGTGATATTTACCTGTGTAATGGTTTGGGTTAAAACCACAGGGGAAGACAAAAAAAACCAAATAACTCTTTCTCCTATGCCTACATTTTGGCTGGGAGGAGTAGCCAGGTTACCAAGGCTACCCCCTGCCTGCGTTTTTCCCATCAGCCCGGGGAGACCCAGAAGGAATGCTGGGAAGGGGCGGGACTAGATATCGGCGTGGGAGAGCACGCTCTCTCTTTTTTTCCCCCGGGAACTCTAAGCTGAAGGCATCTCTTCTCAACACGGCTTTTTGAGGACCTTCCCTTCCCCGACGGACTTTTCTGCTGCCTGCCGTCTCTTCCTCCACAGAGTTCCCTGAGGTCCCACGGCTTTTCACCTTCCTCAGCCTGAAAATCGTTGGGAGGACTTCTCCACAGACACACTGCGTCTGGAAAAGGAGTGCCGCTTTCATTTTCACAGATACATTTTATTTTATTCTTTTCTGGGAGGTTTGCGGGTGCCAGCCTCTGGGTTGTTANCTCTGTTGTTGCTGGCAGCAGGTTTCTGTGTGCAGCTTTTTCTGGGCTAGCTCGTGCTCTCTCAGACAGCACCAACACATGGTATGGTGGTAGCACAAACAAAGGGGAATATTCTTAAACCAGTGGCTCAGAGACAGGTACCATGTTTCAGGTGGTGAGGCAGCTGAAACATGTAGACCTCAGGAGACCATAACACCTGCCCTTACAGACAACAAAAAGCCCTAAGGGTACTTTATTTATAAAATAATATATCCTGTAAGGTTATTTGTTACTAGTGGGGAGGTGTGATGGTGAAAAGCTACTGTCAGGATACAGCATGGACCAGGGTCTCAGTGGGGCCAGGTGCTGTGGAGATCCACTCTGGGTGCTCCCCACAAGGGCAGGACCTGGCAGCCAGGAGCTATCCCATTCCTTTGACCCTGCTATGGCATTGTTGGTGCAGCAGCTAACAGACTTGCGGGGCTGACATGGAGTCCTGCGATGTATAAGTGTCAGAGGAGCCCTTGGGAGGCTGGCTGGTACAATCAGACCATCAGTGCTGCCATGGCCCTGGCATAAGCCACATGATAGCGCCATTAGAGTTTATTCCTGCAAATATTTATTTTCCTAAGAAATTCAACAGGTTTGCTTCCTCACAATGAATGAAATTGAAATGGATAGGAAAAGCCACAGAAAAACTGCTGACATTTTTGCATGGCTGTGCAGCCTTCTATAAAAAAACCTATTTATTTTGAACATGAAATTCTATGAGTTCAGGTAAAGATCACCATAAAGGAGGTGACCCACAAGATACTAAAATTGCTTCTTCTCTCTTCTATTAGCAGCTGAAGGCCTCCACCACAACAGTTTCCGGAATGATAGTAAGTGATAGCAGACTTAGCATAAAACTGACCTTTCTTTATATCCTGATTTTGTCTGGGATAGAATTAATTTTCTTTCTAGTAGCTGATACAGTGTTGTGGTTTGGATTTAGTGTGAGAATAATGTTGATAATCCACTAATATTTCAGTTGTTGTTAAGTAGCACTTAATCTAACTTTTCAGTTTCCTATGCTCTGCCAGAGCACATGTACACAAGAAGCTAGTAGCAGAGCCAGGACAGGTGACATGAACTGGGCAAAGGGATATTTGATATCATAGACATCATGGCCAGTATATAAACTGGGGGAGTTGGCTGGGAGGGGCTGATCACTGCTTGAGCATGGGCTTGGATTTGGGATCAGTCAAGAGGTGATGAGTAAATATGTTGTGCATCACTTTTTTTCTCTTGGATTTGCTTTCTCTCTTTTTGTTGTTTCCTTTTTCATTACAGTTATGATTAGCAATAATTGTTGTTGTTATTTCAATTATTAAACTGCTATCTCAACCCATTTTTTTTTTCCTATTCTCATTCCCATCCCCTTGGGCAGGGCAGTGAGTGTGAGCAAATGGCTTCATTGTACTTAGTTAGGAGCTGTAGTTAAACTATAACAATTTATGCATATGCCATGACTTTTTATTCTATTACTGAATCAATAGTCTGTGCCAAAGGCAGCACTGACAACTATTAATCATAGGCTAACACAAGTCTTGCAGAAACTGGGGGGTCTTGAAGTAACCCCATCTAAAACCAAGGATTAGATCATTAGACAGGGATCATTTGTGAATTTTCCTTTTTTACTACGCTTTTTCTGATGGACTGATTTATTTGACTATGTTTCTTGTCTTTGGATTGTATCAATTTTTGATGTGTCTCATTCGAAATCTAAGCTATTTTAATCAAAGTAGAATTGGCCTCTCAATACAATTTCTTTCCTCCACTTAAATAAATGTCACTCTTAACTACCAGGAAGATGACAGCTTACATAGTCAGTGGCACTTCTATTCTCATAAACACAGGGAAGAAAAGCAGCAGTTTAAGCAGAGGTACTATACAAGGAGGATTCGAGACCCTTTAGACAACCTTAGAAAACTGCAGCTTGTCCTCTCTTAGGTCAATAAGACTGTTTTTGAAGTATGAATTGCACTAAATTTCCCACAGCTAAGATTTTGCTGCAAGGAGTTTTTTTGATACTTAAGGTTTTTTTGATATTACATTCAACCTAAGTGCATGTATATGAATAAATTTTCATTGTTACAAAAAAAGAAGTGTATAAAATACCCATAAGTACTTCTTGGCATACCAACTTAAAATATTCTTTCTGCAAGTATCCATGGCTGTAAACAGAGATTATTCAGATGATTTTAAGAAGATACAATGCTAAAAGAACATATTATTGCAAAGTATTTTTGAGGCTTTTATAATGTATCCACTCACATATCAAAGTGAAAAGTCACACCAAAATTATACTGTTCCTTGACTTTAACTGAAATAACACATCAGACATTATCATTACAGATGAATCATAACTAGGGAAATAATTTCTAAGGGCAAATGTAGTTTACAATAACCTGTTATACCTGACACTGAAATAGAGTAAGAGCATTCAAAACTCCACTCAAGGTGGTAACTTTTGCGTAGGCATAATAATTTTTAAACTACCTGAATTATAGCACACTTGCTCATCTGAGCAAGCTCAGAATAGATCACAGACAATAGTACAGTTTGAGTGACTACCTACATATAGAACTACATTTGAAGAATAAAGGTTTAATATTTCCACTGTCCAGAATTTCAATGCTCACATTACATCTTCATGAAGCTTTATCAGCTGGCACTGTATAAATCCCTCAAGGATTTTTCTCTGCTATCCCCAAGGAAGCAGTGAGAAGTAATTACATTACCTGAGAGAGGAAAAAATGAAGGTATGATGAAAGTCTTAGGGTTTGGTAGGGGTTTTTTAGTATTAAAAATAAGCACTAAATAGCACTCCTTTTTGTTGTTGTGGGGTTTTGTTGGGGAATTTTTCCGTTTACAGTTCACCTTTAAGCTCAATTACCAGTTCAACCAACCTGTCAAGTTCCACTTCTGAAACTCTTCTAATTCCATTTTGCTTTTGCTTCAGTTTTAATTGAAGTATATTGAGGAATACATATGGTGCAGGTACCTCAGTGTGGAGGTGCAGCGCCTCAGCTGCAAGTTAAGCTATGGTGCCTGAAGCAAGAGGCCGAGAACTGCAGACCCTTTGCATAACAAAGGGCTCTGGGACCTGTGACTCCAGGTGACAAGACACCGAGAGACACAGTATTAGTGGAGGACTCGGGGAACGAGCGAGACTTTGATGCGCTTGGACTGTGAGGGTATAAAAGCCCAGAATGCCTGTCCTTTGTTTGGGGTCCCTGGAGGCACCATCTCGAGCTGTTTCTATGTTACTCCACCATGAATAAATCTGAGGAATGAGATATCTGAGACTCTACTGTGGGAAATCTGAGGTCGAACCGGTAAGGAAACTTGGTCTGACTGAGGCGGGTGTGCGGGGAGTCAAGCCAGGCACCATCAACTCACTGGAACCTCCCTCTTTGAAGGGTAGTAACGGAAGAGGTAACAGAAGAAGTAGTAACAGATACTGGTGGCAGGAGTATGAATGCCAGAGAGTCGTGTGAATGCCGGAGAGGCGTGTGAATGGTCAGACTGGTAACTTTCCTTAACACTGTTGCACTTGGATCGAGGTGAGCTGCTCTAGTTATTTTCCTGCAAGGAATTTGTTCAACTGTTTCCAAAGGAAAGCTGAACTATGCAGTTTCCCAAAATACAATTGCAATGTTACATGGGTGCAAATTTCAAAACCTACACAGGTAAAAAAGAAAATATATCAGAAATAAATCACAGAAAATATATCACAGAGACATATCACTGCAGAGAGCATTCCTATATGGGCAGGAAGATGAACTGCTTGACTTAATAAGCCCTTTGGTTCTGTAACAATTTTATTTCTAAGAAACAAGGTGGGAAGCTTATATTCAGAGCTGGAAGTGTGATATTAATAGTGGATCAGTTTGGGATCTTCACTGAATACTTCTGCACTCGTGCAAACTAGGGATACATATAGTTATGCACCTAAGTATCCATCAGCTACTAAGATTACTTGATTACTGTCGATACTTGTGATCCTTGTGATGCTTCAGGAAATTACATCACAATTGCTGTAAAATTGAAGTAATTCCTGGAAAACACCTCCAAGTGTCTGTGATCTTTCAGTCACTCTATAATGTGTTAAAGTATTTATAGTTTGCAGCATTGCAGGGGAAAAACACAATTTCCATTGCATTGCAGTGATTGCTGATCACTGGGGCAATGCATACAAGCATTGTTCATCTCTGTGATATAGATACCTTTTCAAATATTCATAACTCTGTGGAAGAAGTATTTTTAGCTATAAAATTCTACACAAGCATTCAGTCTGTGAGTGAATTCTTGTGTAGATACACAAACAAAGTCACCAACAGAAGGTGTGTGCAAAAATAAGTAAAGAAGAAGGATTTTTATGGGAAAAATCTGTTTATTCCTGGCTCAAATAGCTCCCAGGGAATTGTACCCATGAGTCAGTTTCATGTGTTAATATGCTGATTGTGACTAGTATTTCAGGTCTAATATTTTGGAAAAGACCATGCTTCTGAAAAATCAGATTTTGGTGTGTGAAGATGGGTTTTAGATAGCTTAATTTTAGTCACTGAAATTGGAAATTTGAGTTTCCTGGTCCATGTACAAAAAAAATAAATCTCTCGGGTGCACTTCAGAGAATTCAATTTAGAATCCTATTCTGATTCTGTTTCCCTGCAGTGACTATACTTGACAGGTTTACTGAGGGTCTTCAAAGAAGTTCCTTGTCCATCCAATCACTTTGTCCATCCATTTCACTTTTCTGCCACACAAGTATAAAGTTGCACACACTCACATATTAATCACAGCCACCTCTTGAAATGTGCCTTCCTGCATTTTATGGTATAGTGATCTCCTTGGGATGCACAATCCTCCATCTTACCCAATCTTTTCTCATCCTCTTTACCTATGCTAGAGGTCTAGGAAAAGAGACACAAGTGACATAAGTTGTAGACTCTAAAATAGGTAGTCAAATACCTTATTTTTATAAGCAGTTAAAAAAAAAAAAAAAAAAAAAAGGCAAACCAATCCAACAATGCAATTCATTTTTCCTCAGGA
Organism: Neodrepanis coruscans; assembly: GCA_013400695.1. NCBI lineage: Eukaryota > Metazoa > Chordata > Aves > Passeriformes > Philepittidae > Neodrepanis > Neodrepanis coruscans. The sequence continues at coordinate 14,381 of VYZS01027408.1, read as the reverse complement.
AATTTCTATTCAGTTTAAATTGCAGTGTTGTGTAGAGTGATAATTAGGCTGTACACATCCATAAATGAGCTCTTTTCTCATGCCTCAGCTCAAAGTTGATCTGACATATCTCTTTAGCCTCTTTAATAGGGCAGAGGGACATGGCAAAAGTATGATAGAGCCCTGTCCTGTCTTCTCTAGTCAAAGCAATGTCCAGGATGGGGACAAGTATGAAAGGGCCTTGCAGCATCAGAAACTTGAGAGAGAATCCTCACTGATTCAAATGGAATGCTTGTTAATTTTTCCATACCGCAGCAGCAGCTCATCTGTTCTGTAAAGTAACTGTATGCCAACAATAGCATGATTCAAAGAAGGAATTTATGAGACAACTGTCAGCAAGTCTACCAGCCTCTAAATTGCAATGACATGAGAATTAGGCATCTCTTTAGGAAAGAACTCTATAGGAAAGAAACTCTATAGGAAAGAAAAGAATTTCCTAGTTATCCCAAAGGGCCAAAAAATGAAGAAAGTACAAGAAAAGAGAACATGACACTGAACAGGATGACAAAAATAACCCAGTTTGAACAGGATGACAAAAATACCCCAGTTCTCCACAAAATATTCAGAAAACTGTAAGTAATCCCAATCAGTTAGATGTTTCTTTTAAAGAAAAAAAGTTTTTAAACCACACCTTTAACAGATATGTGTCTCCTAAACTAGAGATGTAAAATACATTTTAAATTTCTTTTGGATAGTGAATGTTATAGTCCATATCATCTAGAAAAGTGTAGCCACACTGCCAATTACATCTTTCTGAAAAATGTGCCAGATTTTTTAACACCATGATTAACTCTGAAGGTACTTTTTGGCACTAGCCTCAGCATTCTCCTAAGAATATTGTCTTTAATGTTTTATTTTCTTTATTTTTGTGTTCTCAGTGAAATCCCCCTCTTCCCCTGAAATTCCATTTTTGAAATCCTTGAAATTCTTGAAATTCTCATTTAGGTTAGCTAAATATTTTGTGGGTTTTTCATTGTCAGTGGATGAAAAAAAAAAAAAAAAGACCCAAACAACTGACAGTACAAGGTTCTTGTACTTGCAAATGTCAGTATCATAGCACCATAGTTATTATCTTGTCTTCATAAGCAATTCATGGGTTCTGCTTCAAACATTTTGACACTGCACCAAGTCAGATTAGAAAGATGGATGGATCTAAAGGGATGGTCTCTCTCCTCCTTTGTGGGCCTGAAAACTTAATTCGGCCCACAGGTTGACAGAAATGGGATGTTATTCAAAATACGTAACTTAGATATTCAGCACAGAATTCTATGTATGCATCATTTGATCTATCTTGTTCCATGGTTTATGTCTATAGTTAACTCTCACAATTGCCAGATTTTCAACTAAGGAAAAAAAACACATTTCAGTGATAACTCAAAGACCTTTCTGTTCTGGAAACAAGCTCAAACGTATCTCTCAAGAATGTATGAATATCAGTGATCATGCCTTTCTAACACAGGAGATTGAAATGTCATTTAAGTAGACATTGAAATTAAAGTTAGGAAAAGTGATATTAATTCACAAATCTTTTTAGGACATACCCTCACTCTCAGGCCATCTAGTGAATCCAAACACCCAGACTTGGGAGTCAGTGACTTGCATCTTTCCCTCTCCAACACACTACCCTGTATCTCTGCTGATGTCTCCTGAGCATCACAGGGTTCTACTTTCCTTGATCCAACTCTGCCAAGCCACATTTCTCTTAGGGTGAAACACGCAGATTTCTTTCGCATGTAAAGGAGGGCATTGGAGGAAAAGGAGCTGGTGAAGACTGATGTCTCAAATTTGTGGATGTAGGAGCAGGGGGAGATATGTGCAAGACAAATGTGTGATGGTAGACAGCCTCATTGGACTGTACTGCTGATGTACCATGGTTTCACCTGATTAATGCTTTAGCTTTGCACTTAATGCTTTCGAAAGACAGCAGACATACAAGGAATAAGTGCTCAGTAAAGAATTTTGTTTCACATCTTTCTTTAAGAAAAAAAAGTTTTAATTTGTTTTAATTTGAAAAACAGCAAATCCCAAAGCTGCCTAAGGATGACCTCACTATTTTGAGGTGAACCAGTACATACACACATGTCGTAGGGTTAAAACCGAAAGTAAAAACGATCTGTGATGCTGCCGCACGGGCCCCCGCCCGCTCAGACCGGAGGCCACCTGGCGCCCGCCGCTGGTTCCTCCATGCCCTTCAGCCCCAGCGGGAGCAGCAGCTTTGCCCTGCGCCAGCAGCCCCGGCAGCCGCTCTCGCTCCCGGGCCGCGTCTCTTCTCTCGGGCGTGGCGCCGGGTGGCCAGGGGAAGCCCCGGGCCCCGAGCAGGGGTGCGCCCGGAGCCGGGTGGCGGCGGG
>VYZS01027408.1:0-11518 GCA_013400695.1 Neodrepanis coruscans | reverse complement strand
GGGTCCAAAGACCACATCTCTTCTTCCATCAGCACTAAATCCCTCCCTGAGCTATTGGGAAGGGGAGGGAGGGGGCGCGCGCGGGGCTTCTAATTGTTTTTCTTGAATATCTCTCCTTCAGTCAAAGCCGGGCGGAAGCTTGCGCTGCTAGGGGGGTCCTCAGACTGGCCACGTGCTTCTGCTAATTACCCCGGCGTCTCTCTGGGGGCCCAGAGAGAGACTAGCACTATTTCCAGAGCGTCCTCTTCCCAAAACGGGCCCTGGGAAACTTAATTTGTTTGTTTGTTTGCACTTTATTTGTCGGGTTTTGTGTGTAGCGAAAATAAACTGTGATATTTGTGTGTTTTCTTGATTTTGGGGTGTGTTTGTGGCTTCTCTCAGAATCTCTTGTCCAAAATCGCTAAATTTGTGGTAAAACCACGACAACACAGCATCCAAATCAAATTCCAGTCAAGCTCTTTAGATACACCCAATAAACACAGTATAATACAAAGTAGGTAACAAAAGTAACGGAACAAGGACTGCTTCCCGCTTCCCTCCTTGACTTCCTTTTTGCATTTGCAAATCTAACCAAGATGATCTAAACCACACAGAAATATCATATATTACAGACAGGATCTTTAATGATTTGCCAAGCCTCTGAAGTGTATAACCCACTTCATAATTCATGGAAAGATGAATTTTGTTCCTTTTCATGGTTTAGGTTAGTAGTCACAATAAAATCACAGCTAATGATTCTCAGTTGCTGTCTTGACAGCTTCTCACTGGTGATCCTTGTGTTAGCCAGGTGAATGTCCAGAATACATCAATGTGACTGACTGATAAAACCCTAAAATGGTTTTTATTATAGAAACCAATAATGAAAATTGCATTGATAGTGTGATTGAACTATGTACTGCAATTTCTATGTTTTGCTATGTGTAACTTATGTTTGTCATTTGAATTGTGATTTCAATATATTTTACATTACTCTGCTAAATCAGAAATCCCATGTAATATTAACAATCTTCGAATAAGCAAATTTGATAGTAAATGTTCATTAAATCCCCTCCACATGTTGGATATCTAAAAGAAGCTGGTCAGAGAGTATTGGACTCTGACAGCCACTCATGACTTGACTTAAGGCCCAGTTAGACACGAGTTCTGTTCACTACTCTGCCATTGATTCCAAACAGATATAGTAAATTAACGTGTAGGTAATTTGGCCCAGATATTATTTTCTTCTGTCAAAAAACTCCAGTAACAGAAAATAAAACTTAACTTTTTTTATTCAAGACTTGTTAAATTCTTACTTAAAGCACTTAGAGTACATCAAAATATTATGTAAAAGGGAATTATTTATTCAGTACAGGAATGGTAACTCAAAAGCATTTTTTTTTCCCAGATGTATTTTCTCTGTTTATTACTTTCTATTCACAGCAGTACAATTTTCTGTCCAAATAAATAGAGTTTATGTAAGAAAAAAGATTTTAGTGTGCTTGACAGAGGCATCTCTTAATAAAAAACAATGGGTATTTTATAAACCAGCATGCTACTTAAGCAATGTAGGATACTAAAGCTATTTGGTATCACACAGATCAAACATGGGTGATTAATTACAGACCTAATAGGATAAGTAAACAATCCATCCTCATCGCAGAACAGTAAACATAGATCTTCTTAATCACAGTGGGATTATAACATCCTGCTCTCCACAGGTATGTAACTTTGTGTCAACAGCATCTGCCATGAATCATATAGAGTTATTATTCTCATTTTACAGTAAATAGAGATGAAAATAACTATACAGTATTTGATTCCTGATTGCATCAAGAGAAAAAAAATAGTTATGTGCGATTTGGACTAATATTTCTTTATGATTGTCTCATTTGGCAACATACTTTTTTCCAAATATTATACACATACAGAATTAACAAGGTCAGAAAAGATTGTAGAGATCATCAAGTCCAACCTATTATCTAACTTATCAACCTACCTAACACCATCTCATCATCTAAACCATCATTATGGGATACATAAATGCACTTACCACTTGCACTTAGGCTTATTAACTAAACAGCAATTACACTGCTACTGAAGGACTACTGCAGGGCACACAAACATGTATTTAATTTTTTTTTTTTTTTTATCATGCTGTAGAATTGCAGTTAAGACCAAGATGTAAGCTAAGTACCTTTTGGCTAAAAATATAAACCTAAAGGCTTTGCTTTATTCTGTTCTGTTCTAACTTGAAAGCTGGTTTGTTTTCTTTTTTTCCCCCAGTCACTTGTAACTTTTTTTACTTTATCCTGACAGATGCCACTGCTAGACTCCAAATCGGAAGTTGTGTTCTGCTATAAACACTCAGCATGTGTTACAAACTGGAAAAGAACTTAAGCTACTTAAGATCCAGGCCATCTCTTCCATCATTACCACACTGACATTTTGTTGCATTTTGTTAGAGGAAAAGACACCCTGTTGGATCTCACAGCAAGGAAGGGGAAGCTACTGCAGCTCTATGCCCCAGGACCACCCAGTGGCAAGACCGTTTTCAGTAAGTACGCAGTCACAGAACACCCATTTGGGCTTCCCTACCTGCCATTGTCTCTCTGTGTTACTTTGGGAGTATGTGGTTGAGCTTTTATGACAAGACAGATCTGTTGTATCCCTGAATTATATTTAGGGAACTTTAGAACTTAGATATATCTAATGAAAGGCAATTGGCTTCTGACTTGAGTGCAAACCTATATCGTATGCACTGTATTTTGTGCAATTCTAGGTAACTCAGTGACTCAGGACCCAATCCCCAAATCAATAAAATATGTGAAAAAACTCTCCTTCATTTTCTCATCAGCATTTGCGTATATGTGATGCAGGAGTGGATCCTTCTATGTGTGAATCTGATCCATGAAGCCAAAGAGATTCAGTCTTTTAGCACAGATTGCTTGATTTTGACATAAAGTTTTAGAAAGATGGTGGTCTCCTTTCTCATTTATTTCAATACAGGATTATCATGTATTGGGGTAATCCATTTAAAAAATAAATATTTAAGTACATATATATCTGAAAAAAAGAAAGTTCTTGGAGATCAAATCTGTATTTAAACATCATATGTCTTCAAAATAAACCTTTGTAGAGTAAGAGTTCTTGTCAATTTGTCTGCCATTTATAAAAAAAGAGTTCTTCATAATTGACCCAGGGCAAGAAAATTTCATGCGCTGATTCAAGTAAAAGAAGAGGTAAAAGCCATATCCAGCCTCTCTAATGATGGAAACCCAACATTCAATTAGGGTTAGCTGGTTATGTTGTGCAGGTTCAGCTCACACTGTAATTATTTGTTTTATTTTGAGTGAAAGAACATGATGTCTAAATTTAGATTTAGATTTTAAAATGAATCCTTTCTGTCAATTTCTCTTTTTCTGCTTCATACATTCCTAATGATGGGTTGTAGTGAAGTGTAAAGAAAGCTATATACAGTGTTTGGGAAGCAGTGCTTTTTCATACAGTAAGATTCAAAAAGTCCTTTTCATGTCCTTGGAGAGTCCGAAATGGCACATGTACAGTGGTGGCAGCTGTGTTTAAAGGGCATCCACCTTCTCTCCAGAATTCTTCGCGATCACGCCTATGTAGTTCTCTGAACCACCTTCTGGTCTGCCCCGTAAGGTGCAGTTTTACTTGGTCACACCACTTTACTAGATGGCCGCTGAAGCCTTTCTTGTCCCCGGCTCCGCTCAGTTCCCACGTGTGGGAAACTGTTTGCCCTTGCTCTAGCCATGTGGCTCACTCACCTTCCACACATGCCGCACCGCCCGCCCAGGGACACCCCATCCCTGTGCATGCTATGGCACCGGAACCCCCTCTTCCCCAGAGCGGCAGCAGTGTCGGCTCCTGCATCCAGCAGCAGCAGCCCCAGCAGCACAGTGGGGGCTAGCAGGACGGGCAGTGCTGGCACCAAGCCTGCTCAGACCTGCAGCTCCACAGCCAGCAAAGAGCCCCCTGGCTGCCACCATCACACTGGGCCTGGCCTGGCCTGCAGCGAGGAAAGTTGAGGTCCTGCTGCTCAGGGCTCCAGGAACTCCTTGGAGCCCATGGTCTGTGCCAGTCCCACGCGGGCCCCCTCTGTTCTCCTGCCCACTGCTTCCCCTCTCTATTCCTTTTTATTTACCAAATAATAGGGAAAGGTTTTAAAACACATTATTACAATCATAATATCATTGTCTTTTTCTCATACATAATCAAGTCCTGTGTCCTTGTCTTGGTCAACTGTATAATAGTACTTTGTCGAAAATCCATGTCACTAACTGGCTGCAGATGTGATTAAGTGCAGACAGATCCTTAGGCTAGGAAGACAGAAGCATATTTTGTGACTATCAGATTGCAGTTTATTTGGTTCTGATGCTTTTTATATATTCCACGCCTTCTTGAACAGCAGATCTTTAACTACCTACACCATGTTGACTCAGCATTTATTAAATGTATGCACCAATAAAAAGAACACCTTTTTATAGGATTTTCTTGAATGATGACTGAATTTCTAAGTTATATTTATAAAATGGAGGGGTTTATTCTTTTAGCAAGGTTTCAACACTTTGAAGTAGGGTGTTGCTGCTCATCTCTTGCCCCTTTATTTCACTGCTGGTAACAGCATTAAAACTTAATTGTAGGTACTTACCTTGCACAAAACAGAACAATCTGCTTCTCTGAATGCGTCACATGAAAACAGCAGTCAAGTCCAATTGATTTCAAAGTTATGTGGCACAACTACCATTATAACATTTTCCCCAAGATGGCACCAGTCAATACATTTAGCAGTTTTCAAAAGAAGCATTTACTGGGCTACTTTTATTTTCACAATTTGATTCATGTATATTACAAATAATGTGGATATATATGATTTGGGTCCATTAAAAAGTATATAAATGCAAGTACATACTTTCCCTGAACTTAAGGCTTCTGCTTTTGCCTTAAATTTTCAGAGTTAGAGCTCATTCCCTGCCCATCAGCCTTAATACCAGCTTTAACAGTTCCTGAATTGTGCTACAGACATGCATGAGTAGATGATTATATAAAAGTTAAAATAAGATGGGTTTAAAAGGATTAAGTGTTCTATATGTTATCTCAAAGACCTGTAGTTCAAGACGGAACAGTTCAAATAATTCATTGCTTTTTTCTTTGATAAAAAATGTAGGTTTTTAACCTTTTTTCTATAATCTTTTTCTACAGTGTCAGCAGCAGCTCCAACCTGTCAGTTCAGCAGTACTTCACAGCTACTGTAGTTCAGTTTCTGTGTGACAGGGAAAATAGAAGCAAGAATGATACTCAGACTCTCCCAGAACTGTGAAAAATGAAAGCCATGAGTGACCATATCTTGCTCTGAGATACTGAAACTATAAGATTAGTTTCAAAAAACAGTTGAAGAGGACAGCTTCAAGGCAGAGTAGGTAATAAACAGAAAAATGATTACAAAATGAAAAAGTTCCTCTGTAATGTGACAGCCCATTCAAGGGACATGGGCTTAATGACTTCCTCTGTCATAGACTGTCTCAGAGACTTTAGGAAAATTGCTTAATCTCTTCTAAGCCATGGAACAGAGATAGTGAATTCCCTTTATTTTGATGTTTTTCCTTTCTTTTCAATTTAAATTTACATAAAAGATTTTAGTTTTCTTTTCCTCTGGACATGCAAAAGTTTTTTGGCATTGTCTCCCATAACTTTCTTATTGACAAAGTTAAGAACAGACTACATAAATAGACAGCAGAGTGGACTACCAGAACTGCTAGAATTGAAAAGGTTGAGATCAGTGGTACAAAGCCCAACTAGCAGTCACTAGCAATGTCCCCACTTGAAAGGGAGGCAATACTGGGGCAAATAATAAATAACATATTAATTATCTTGTTGATAAGACAGAGTGCACCCTTAGCAAGTTTGAAGATGATACAAAATTGGGAAGAGCAGCTGATGGTGTTAGGTGTTACATAAGGTAGTGGTACAGCTGCAGCAGTGCTGTCTTGAGAATAGGTCAGTCTGTCTTTCCTGTGCTGGACACAGGTGTTTCCAGTCAGTTTCAGCCAGCCCCACAACAGACCCATCACAAGACAGAGCTAAACCCATCAACAAACAAGAGGGAGTGAGTAAGCAATAGGGAGAAAGAGAAAAAGAAGAAAGACAGAAAGAGGAAGGAAGGGATGAACAAACGAATTAGAGGGGAAGCAGCGGGGGAACACCAAGGTCAAAGGAGAAGAAGGTACTCCATGGCAGGGCAGGCACATCCCAGCAGGGACAGCAGCTTGTGGAGGACCCATGCAGAAGCAAATACTCCCTTAATGGTACCATGGCATATGGATGATCCCATGCCAAAACAATTACATTTGGAGGGATGCACTTTGTAAAGGACCCACACCAGAAGACAGGAAGAGTGAGAGGGAAGAAGCAGAAGAGAGAAACCACTACTACACCTTACACCAGTTGTCTCAGTGAGGGGACACAGTATAAACTGCATCAATAATAAGGTGGAAGGAGAAGAGTCTGGAGTAAAGTTGACCCTGGTAAAGGCAGAGAAGTGTTTTCCACAAGTATGTCTTTGTTTCTTTTTTTTTTTTTTGGTTTTGTTTCACAATATCTGAATCAGTACTTAAATACCTATATTATATGGAAATAAACTAAGTCAAATTCCTCAGACTCAGGTATCTACTGCCTGTATCAGTAACTGCTAAGTGATCTCCTTGTCCCACGAACTTTCTTATTTTCATTCTTCCTATTTGACTGTCAGAGTTCATAGAGCATCTGGAAAATGCTCTTAAATAGTTTCAGTTTTAGGCAGCCCTGTAAGTAGCAGGGAGTTGGATTTAATGGTCTTGAAGTGGAAAACACTTTAGTCCTTGGAGAGGACTAAACACATGCACCAGCACAGGATGGGACTGAGTGGCTGGAAAATACCTTTACAGAGAAGGCCCTGAAGGTACTCATGGACAATAAATAGAACACTTTCCCATTATTATAAAGAATAATTAGAAACATTTATACATTACACTAAAGGCATCCCAATAAGCATTATGAATCAATAAACACAGAAGATACTTTGCATAAAATGAACTTTTGTTCATGTAGTACTAAAGATGAGGCTAAAAACCTTGCTTGTGCAGTTACTGCCTTCATATGTGCAGATAACAAAATTAAGATGTCCTGGCCATATATCTTCTAGAATATTCATCATACAAAAAAGTTATATCTAAGGCTTCAAAAGGATAAAATACTACATTTCACTGACTTATTCACTTGTTGAACATTGTCACAGACATTTTTTGTAGTCATTCTTTTCAAAGGATCAAACCAGCCCCTTAGACCTGATTCATTTTTCCCTATCTTCTGTAGGTATGTTTGGTGTAAAAAGAGACTTATTATTGGATTAACACTGTAGATTCTGTTCAAATGTTAGAACTCCTGCCATTTAGGTATACTGACATACTGCAAGGATTTATAACAATAGCAGTGTCATTTGGAAACCTGTATTCTTAGCAGAAACCTGACATTTAACTTCTCTGTTTGTGACCCAAACTCAGTAATCTGTATTCAAGCATGAGATGATTCAATTCTCTAGATTAAATAATACTACACAAACCTAAGATTAACATGTAAAATATTAGAATAAGTAATACACAATTAACCTACAGTTATAAGGAATCTATAATGGTGTTTTTGTTTTGTTTTTCTTAAATATTAAATAGAAGTTGAATTGTTCCCCAGATACATGAGAAAATCAGTGGGAATTAGTTTAGGTCTGTTTCTTTAAAGCATATTCTGGCCTTGCACTTTAAGCAAGTTTCTATCTAAAACAAATACCTAATTCTCCCCACATTTTTACACGTCTTAATTATAAGTAATCGGTCAAAGACAGTAATTATTCTTTTTTTGTTATTTATGTCTGAATAGATCCAAATTAACTACCTACAGTTTTGAATAATTTCCATAAGTGATAGCAGAATTTATCCAGTTGTATTTTCCAGGAAAACAGTTCTGCCTAGAACAAAGTTAACTTTCTTCATTGTAGTCCGTATATGATATTTTGGATATGTGCCTTCAGTAGTGATGAAAACATGTCAGTATTTTGGTTATTGACAAACAGTAAAGGATCGAGGCTTCATCTGTTTCTCATGTTGTCCACTCAGCAAGTGGGGTGATAGTGGAAAAGAGGTTGGGAGGGTATACAGACAGCACAGCTGACCCAAATTGGCCAAAATTAACTATAGCATATAATACCATGCTCAGCAATAAAAGCTAAGGGGTAGGACTAGGAGGGGAGAGACATTTGGAATTATAGCATTTATCTTCCCAAGCAACTGTTCTGCATGCTAAGGCCCTACCTCTCAGGAAGTGCCAAAACATCTGCTTGCCAATGGAAAGTAATGAAGGAATTCTTTATTTGGCTTTCCTCATGCATGCAGCTTTGCTTAACTTATTAAGCTGTTCTATCTCAATAAATACATTTTCAGATTTTGTTCTTCTGATACTCTCCCTCATCCTGCTGCAGGAGTTGTGGAGTGAGTGAGTGAGTGAGTGAGTGAGCGAGCAAGCGAGCTTATCTTCTGGCAAGCATCAAAATACAAGTACCCACATCCTCATTATTCCTTAGGAAAAAAAAAAGCAACATATTACTTAGGATGGTCCAATGAAAAGTAGGACTTATCTAATACATCATTCTAAAGATAATGTGAACCCGTCACGCTACCACTATAACCAGAATTTACTGGTAGTTAAGAGTGTAAGAGCATTTTTTCTGAGAAGAAATAAATGAGAGCTATCCTAGGAGCACGTTTCATTCAATAACCATACTAAAAAATGGGTTGGTTTTGGGCAGACTACAGGCTGAAAAATAATAAAAATGTAGAATTAATACAGCGTATGTGTCAGCAAAGCAATCTCTTTCAGCTGTCCTAGGCTCAGAAGAAGTGGTTTATAAACCTAGGATGTACTCTCATTGTGCCAAAATTTCTTCATACAATTCTTGATCTATGCGCTACTCATAGCTTTAATATGGACAATTTTCTATGAGAAATTCAACTGAGAAAAAATGCATTTAATGCAAAATATTATAATTTTTGCAACAATTCCATCTTCCATCTACTTCCAATCCCATAGCTAATTTCTTTTTTATAGCTCTCATACTTCCAACCTCTATGAGAAATATCAGGAGAGGAGAGGAACAACAACAACAAAAGGAAAAAAAAAATGACCCTGGAACCTTCCTGGGAGTATTGTTGCTACTATGCCTCATATCTGAATCCTAATCAAAAATGTAAAATGTGTCCTCCCACTTGAAAACATAAGAAAGATGACCTTTCTCAAAGATGTAGCATAAATCAGGCTGAAGATTATTTTTTTCCATTCTATCCTGATCACATCACAGCTGCAGCTTTTTAAGAAGAATGAAGTCTCCAGCCTCAGTATTTTGTCTCTTTGCTATTTTATAATTCCTTGACTGCTCTGTTATCTTTTTGTCCTCAGACTCATTTCTGTGTCTCAGCAGCAGCTCTGCTTTCACCTTCTCCCTTCCAGTTTCATCTCATTATATCTTCTCCATCACATTTGGTCTTATATTTTCAAATGGCTCACAGATTCCTTTTAAATTCTGTCTACAGATTTATCTTCCTTTTTCTCCTTTTCATTTGTTTTTTTTTCTATCAGTCAATAATCCTTTGAAGTACTCCTATGTTTACTTAAACTCAAGAGCCAATATTATATCAGTAAATATAAAGCTCTCACTGTCTTTCTGTTATAAAGCTGCCTTTGACTTTTTTAGCTGCTTTATGTTTTGCATTTAGTTGGGATTTAGAATCTGTGAATATTTTGAAATATTTAAGATCATTGGGAATTTAAGAAATAGTACAGTTATCAAATATCTAAAAGAAAGATAAAGCACCTTTGGGTTATGCAGAGAAAGTTTAAGAAAAATAGTCACTAGAATCTTACATTTTCAAAGAACACTATGTGATTTTAGATATGCATCTTCCACTTCCTACCACTTCGTTCTGTGGCAAAACTTCTGTGTTGTGAAATACATCTTCCACTAATGCAAATGAAAATATCACAGGGCATTTGAAATGTGATTCCTACGTCATATTGAATGCAATGTCTTTGCCAGCTGGTGACAAAACAACTGCATTTAGCTATTTTACCAAGACCACATTCTTGATGGGTATGAATCACCAGGGTTCAATGTAAGAAGAGAGCTATTATATTTTTCGCCATGTGAGTAGCCCTTCTCTATGCAGTTTACTTTCTCTGCAGGTGAGCACTACTTTTCTACCCACTGCACCAGATAGACCAAAGCCTGGCCTCTGTGCCCAGCCTAAATCTGAACTCTTCCAAACTCTTATCTAGGTCTATATATACATACAATAAAGATATATATATAAATCTATTTTGTAGCATATGAAAAAGGTATATTGAAATTCCTACAGTAGATAACAGCATTAATAATTTTTAGTCAAGATGTGCATTTCAGTCATACACTAAAGTTAACACCATTTGGCATCTTTTTTGATCTATGCATGACTTGAGAATTTGGAGACATGCAAACAGGAATAAGATAATGTGTTTGTTCAAGGCACAAACTAGGAGTTCTGTTAATCATACTCATGTTTTTCATTGTAGTGCTAAGTGTTTAAATGTAAAAAACCCAAAAATATTCAGTCCTATTTTTTCATATCATGAATCATCATGCACATATTTTTCACTGACTTGAGACATTAAGTTTGAAAGTAAACTTCATGCTGTAAACTCTTTGGCCAGGATTCATCCACTGATTGCTGGCAGGTTTCTTCTAAGTGTGATTTAAAAGTCCAAGCACCCATTAAAGTGAAGTTTAATCAGTAGAGTTGAGTAGGGAGAGAGCTCTGACTAAACATGAGTGAATACTGTCAGGTAAGTTTAGCTGTTTGGTAAACTCCAGCAAGCGCATTTAGTAATGGCGGTCCCAAGAAGTGAAGTAGAGCATTCATATCAGGTTGGAGTTGAGCCAAGATGATGGGTAGACATGTGTATTAGGCTTGTGTTGGAGGAATGATATATTTTGTGTGAGAGGCTGGGGAGATTTAGGAAAAATTTATATGACTTTAATAAAGAGTCACTGGCTAAAAAATAAATGCAGTACTGTGTCAGAATGTGAACCTCTACAGGAAAATGAAAAAACTTAAAATACATTATTTTTGCATATTAGCATTATCAGCATTCAGTGGTTATTGCTGAAAAAAAAAGGAGAAAGGAGGAAGATGAGAAGGTCATGCAGAGTTTGTGGCATGAACTATTAAAGCAAACGCAGTTGCAGCCTTCAGGAACTAATCTTTATTCTCTCCAGCATTGTTCTGGATTACACAAAAACTCTAATATCCATCTTTTTGTTTTTTCTTTTCTCCAAAACATGCCCTTTTTTTTACCTTTTTGATGTTTTGAATTCTTTAAAGAGACTAAATTCCTAGTGGCTGATGACTCAAACATTCGACCACATGCAGTGACTGCCCAGGTGCTGAAAGAGACTGGACTA
>VYZS01027407.1:4165-22036 GCA_013400695.1 Neodrepanis coruscans | reverse complement strand
GAATGCCTGAGGAATTGCAGGTTTCCCTTCTCCTGACTTAAAGCTATTTTCAGCTTTCCATTTTTTAAATAAGGGTCTATTTTATTGTAGGGTGAATTTTTACAGCACATTTGATATGTAACCACAGAAGTGTCATTGCCGATTGCACAGTCAAGTACTTACAAACATAAAGGCATGTGAATATGATATTTCACAGGGAAATTGTACTGTTCCATAGCACAGCTACCACTGCAGACCCTAAATGGACTGATTCACTGCAGGAAACACACCATAAATTTCTGGGAGCACTTGGNTGCTCCTGCTGTTCTGTGCTTGACATTATTCCTCTATAACCCATTGGATTTGCCAGACAGCTGGTTCTTTCTTTATTAAAAAGGGCATCCATACTCACTCCCCTGGCAGATTTTGGCTTTAAAGCTGTTCTGTTCACAGAGTTTTCTCAGCTTCATTTTCTGTATGATATTATATGGGAAATAAAAAGAATTTATAAGAAAAAGAAAAGATTCAAGGAAGGTGATTCACTGCTCAGTGTTTGAAGCCTTCCTGATGTGGTAAAAGCTAAAAGTGGCAGACAAATCTCAGCCCAACTACTTAGCCTGAGGTTGCCAGAGGGATTTTTCCTCTGGTGGGTCTGTGTAGCTGTGGGAACCTCACAGGTTGCATGAGCCTGGAAGCACCATTTCATCATACTTCCTTGTAGTGAAAAAGAAGGAAGGACCCCTCTCCTGCCAGTACTTTTCCTTCTGAGTTCCTCCATGAATGAAAATAACCTTGGAGTCTTCTCAGAAGTTCTGCATATATTCAATCCTGTTTTTATGTTGAAGGCATATATATGTCAGGAGTCATAATAATGATACATGCACTGGAACTACAATGCTTGCTGTGCTGGTTATACAAGCATCATTTGATCCATTTCTGTGTCAGGAAATTTATTTAATCTGAGATCTACCCTAGAAAGGCAACTGATGAACCTGATACTTAAAATATGCTTGAAAGATCTTTTCCAGGGGATCAGGGAAAATAAGGATACTGATGATATTCCTAGGGTACAACCAGACAGAATTAGCCTTTGATCAGACAGGTTAGTTGAATGTAGGGTTTGCCTCCAGATCAAGACAACTAAACATAGATGCTTTTGTGCAATCCAGTTGTCTAAGTTCCCATGACATCAAACTGATTAGTTCAAAGATGATTGGCTGGTACCATTTAAGACATCCACACAGGACCTGAAAGAGAATTGCATCATTCTGGATAAGAATCTCTTGCCTAGGCAGGAAGGCCTAGGACCTCTGAACAGCTATTAGATACCTGTGTTTTGGTGAGTTTGATTAGGATTGAATACAGAGTATGGATCTTTCTACGCACCAACAGAGACTCTACAAACCCTGACCTACACTGTGGTGTCTTATGGTCACCTAATAGCACCTTGATACTTACCAACAAAGACTGTATTCCCTAGTTCAGTCTCAATATATAGTCCATTAAAATATACGCATTGGAAATCACAAATACCAGAGCAACCCAAGCAGCTCACTACTACTCAAGGGCAACTAGAGGGCATCCAGGGTTAGGGAAGATACTGAGTTTGAAGAGAGTAACCTATCACTTGGCTTTCTAAGACTGGGGACAGAATATCAAGGATATATCAATGAGTTATAATTTTTATATGCATTTTTTTACCATTTGAGATAATCCTGTGTCCAGAAAAATACATATATTTCCACTCTCTTCTTTCCTGAATTTAAAGAATTATACAAAAAAATTATCTCAAATGATACATATGTCTAAAATGTAGCTGCCAAAGGCAGTCACATTAATATCCTATTATAGACAATGGATATATATCTTCTTTAGAACTGGTATCTGTTATGAAAGAAGTGATCCACTGGATATCCCTATTTCTCTCTGTTGCCTATAAAAATAATCTGCAATGATAGCATTGTATAGCTAGCTAACTTATATAAATCGGAGGCAAAAGTGAAACCTATTCAAATTGCATTATAGGATGAAAACAAGGATTAAATCCTGTTCCCAGTGAAAACAAAGAAAACTGAGAGAGCCATGCTCTGACTTAGAGGGCTGAGAGATCAAAACCCAGCAACATCATCTTCTGCACCTACAAAAAGGGCTGGGAGCCTATAAGAAACTTTTTTAGCACTGTTTTTGATACTGATACTGACTCTATTTGCGTCTTGGGTGAAATGGTTATTTGATTTGACAAAAAAGTGTGCTCTGAGATTGTGTCCAGACTTGCAACTGTCTGTGGATTAAATTAATTATTTAAAGTATTAAGTTATCTCTAGTTAAAATATTCTGTAATCACTTAAATTCTTTAATGTCAGATTATTATATTGTAGTGTTAAAATTATGTAACATTTCCTTAAGGGTGAGAAAATTGTTTTTCTTATCCTATTCAGCTTAGAATTCCTTACTGTAAGTTAAATAAAATCACTAGCTACACATAGTTACTGAAAGAAAGAGAATAGAAAATATAAAATCAAAACAAATTATAAACCTATATAATATGTTCATGATGAGGTTTAGGAGGCTGATGAAAATGAATTGAGTTGAATGAGGAGAGTATGTGGGATTTCAAGAAGAAATTCTGCTGAAAAATGTTTTTCAATTTTCTATTTTATTTCAGTGTGAGAAGAGTAGCACAATAAGAGTGATTTTTAGGTTTTGGAACTTTATTTTTGCTTTGTCTCTTACTGTTTTAATGATGTGACAAATGCAATCTGTATTCCTGAAAAGCTGCACATACATTCTGAAAATGAAATATAGTTAATGTTTTTCTGTCCTGCAACCAAAAAACTGAGATGGTGTTTTTTCATGCAGTATTTTAGAGGCACGTAAGAACTGTTTAGAAGAGCAATACAGCTGTCAGCACTTTGCTGTGCCATCTACAGGATGCTGGTTAGGCTATAATTTTCTTGCTAATTAACTGATCTAAAATAGAACCCTTTGTAACCAGTCCATCAGCAATCTATGAGGTTTGTGTTTCCCGCATCTCTTAATTTTGGCAGAGGCCTACAAGTTTCTGATCTTGATGTCTTGTTTGATTTGCATTTCTGTTTTGAGACTAACATTAATTACACTGTCAAAACAGATTTTATCATTTATGTAGCATGGAGCTGCCTGTAGACCTAAGTTTCCTCAATATGGAGGTAACATCTTGCACACTGAATGACTTGATTACTGTAATTCCTTTTATACTTTTCTTCTCCTGAGACTTCTGTGTACTTAGGCTCCAGCTTTTTTCAAATTTAGTGGTCACATTTCCACTTAATTGTTAGTTTCCTATACAAAATCAGGAATGTACAGAATGTAGATGTACAGAATGTAGATGTACAGAATGTACATGTACAGAATGTACATGTACAGAATGTAGATGTACAGAACTTAAGCCTAAAGGGATCTACTCTGAATATTGAGACTAACCTAATACATGCACAGATTTTTGGGGTTTTTTTGAAAAAAACAAATCACCCAGTAATTTTGCCTTACCCCAGTAAATTCTAATTGAGGTCATGTGTCATAGTAATTATTTCAGTCTTTTTTCACAAGTGCTATATAGATTGTTTAGCATAGACATATCAAAAAATGATGCTGCTTAAGAAATAGTTTTTATATGGAATTTGTTTGACAGCAGAGTCTCCACAATATGCTATTTTGAAAAACTCTTTTAAAAAAGTTTCATATAAGAAACACAATTCTTGTCTATGTGAATTGGTACTGGCTTCTATGTAGTAGCTTCAGCAGAAGGGATCAAGAAGCAGGAAATTAGGTTTCAGTCACTAAGGCAGGCAAATTCCATTCAGCCAGCTCACAGGGATTGTGGAGCCAAGGAGATAAAGCTTCTACCTTTCCAATGAACACAGGGAACAGAACACAGAAAATATAATGTCCCAGTGTTTACTAGTTCTGTCAGAGGACAGGGGTTTTAGCTGAAGTTTATCTCACTCCTTTAGACATTTCATAGAACCATAGAATCATTAAGGTTGGATAGGACCCCCAAGCTCATTGAATCCAACCTTTGACTGAACACCATCATGTCAACTAAATCATAAACTAAGTCATGTCAATTAAACCATAAAGTGCCAGCCTAGCCGTTTCTCAAACACTTCCGGGAATGGTGACTTTTAAAATCAGATGTCCTGATCTGAGCTGTTTGTCTTTGATTCTCTTTATGGCTGACAGAGAAAAGCATGGGATGATTCATTTCCTGATAAAATAATCATCTAAGATAGGTGAGAATTGCCTCCAGAATTACTTATTTTTCTCACAGTAGTTCCAGAAGAGATCTGACAACTAAGACCTGAATGACTCTTTTTTTTCAGTAACTAATTAGAAGTGAGATGGATTCCCCTCTATGTTCTCAAAAACTGTCTTGATGTAATTCACTGTTACTAAAAAGACCCTACTTAAAATACTGGCACAGGATGAATGCAACGTTTCATCCCCATGAACTATGACAACATCAGACCACCAATTAACATCTGACTTTAGGATGTAACAAATATCCAGGTTTAGCTAATCATAAGACATGTAAAATGATCCAACAGCAAAAAAGGTTATAAAGTTATAGATGCCTACTACCCAGACGATGCTTTGGGTTATGTAGTTTAAATAAAATGCAGTCCATCATATAAACTGTGCTGGTAAAACTCTTCGGGGTGTAAGCAGTCTTTCCAAGAAAAATAAAAATTTTGGTCTGAATATAACACTGTTTACTACTGCTTAATCTGGAAAGGAAGGAACAGGGTCTTTTTACAGATATCCAAGCTCAAGGCTCTCTACTGCGAGACTGTCTGGTCCCTTTACTGGCTAGGATTCATCATGGAGAGCTGAATGAGAAAAGGGAAGAAGCAGGAAAATAGGTTAATAACTAAATGTCATGGTTTTAGACAATAGGGGCATTATTAAGAGGCAAGAGACATATAGAGAAAACGACAACAAAATAATTTATTGAATATATGGGATATGAGATGTGTAAACAACTATATGCATGAACCAGTAATAAACAGTAACCCAGCAATAATAACCTGCAAAAGAATAACCATTTTGATGCTCTGGGCCAGCTATTGGGCTGTGGAGGGGTGGAAAGGAGTGCTGCCACATGGACAGTGCTGGGGGGGTGGTGCAGCAGGGTCCCACTCCAGAGCTGCTGGAAAATCAAGAGAGAAGGAAACTCCTGGGGGACCCAAGGGGAAGAGACACCACACTGCTATCACCGCCACATGGAGCCACGTGATCCTCTGCCAGCACTGCCCAAGCTGTGGTCATGCTGCGCTGCTGCCTGCACCGAGACAGGGCAAGATTTCCATTTCTGCCCCTTTTATAGGGTGTCTGTTCTTGTTTGTTCCCATACTTCCATTTCAGTGCATGCTGCTTCTCCTTTGGTTGGCAGCCCGACTTCTTGTCACATGGCACTGGGGTGTCGTCCCCTCTCTGAGTCCCCATCACAAGGCAACATGGTGGCATTGCCACCAAAATGCTTGGGGTACCATTCGCCACCACTGCCCCTGCTGCCTGCCTCACCGCCAGCACTGCAGGGACCCAGAGTGGCCCGGAGCGCTAGTGGCACCACCTGTGGGGCAACCGCCCCATCCACAGCCCCAGGGAGGCAGAGCAGCTGTCGTGCCCACCCAAGGCACCAGCACAGGGCAGACAGGGGAGCCAGTGGGAGTGGCACCATCCTGCCCACCTCAAGGCACCAGCGCAGGGTCCACCCGCTTCACTTGCTCCACTCTCTCAGGAAAAGACAAAAAAGTTTTGAGACACCCCCCCCACACACACACACACTTTTTCCCCAGTTGCCTCATAACATTATCCACCCCTAAAACTTTTTTCATTTACCTAGAACCATGCATTAAAGTAAACTTAGAACTATATACTTTCACATATACAAACATATATACAAACAGGCTAATGTGGACATAGGATACTGTACTGCATGTGTGTACCTGTGTGAGGGTTATGTTGCCCTTGAGTACACACCATGTTTCTCCATCTTTCTTCATTATCCACCATGTACATTCAGGTCCTTGAGCAAAGTCAATCCCACAAATGGTTTTATGTTGTTCAAGGCAGGGTTGACCCAAACTGATTTCCCTAGCAGGCCTCTCATATGTGCCACCGGGACTCTATCACTATCTGTGGTGGGGAGGGACTCAGACTGGGCAGGGCCCGCTCTGTTGATGGAACCTCTTATATTGACTAGCCAAGTAGCGTCAGCTACGTGCTGGTCCCAATTTCTGAAAGTCCCTGCACCCAGTGCCTTCAAGGTGGTTTTCAGAAGCCCGTTACATCTTTCTACCTTTCTAGCAGCTTGGTAAGGGATATGGAAGACCCATTTGATCCCATGCTTTCTTCCCCAGGTGGTAACTAGGCTGTTCTTGAAATGAGTTCCATTGTCAGACTCAATTTGCCGTGTCACCACAAAACCAGTCTCTGTAGCCCTCAATGGTATTCCAGGCTGTGGCATGTGGAACAGGGTATGTCTCCAGCTTGTTGTTGTTCTGGGCCTCACTTGAATTCGGTCTTCTTCCTGGTCACCAGGTAGAGAGGGCTGACAATATGGCTGTATTCAGGAATGTACATTGTCCAAAGCCGATAGCACCTAGAAATGCTTGTGTCTCCTTCTTGTTGGTGGCTGCAGACAGCCATGATCTTGTTAATTACCCCTGTGGGGACCTGATGATGCCCGTCCTGCCATTTCACTCCCCTTAACCTTACTCAGCTTGATGGCAAAACTGGCTTCCAAGAGAATCTTAATGATCTTCTCCCTCTTCTCGAAGACTTCTTCACTTGTGTTCCCCCATACAACAACATCGTCAATATATTGCAGATGTTTTGGAGTGTTACCTTTCTCAAGCGTTGCTTGGACAAGTTTGTGGCAAAGGGTGGGGCTGTGTTTCCACCCCTGCGGCAAACGGTTCCAGGTATCCTGGACACTTCTCCAGGTAAACACAAACTGAGGTCTGCATGGTGCTGCTAAGGGGATGGAGAAGAATGCATTATCATGGTGGCAAACCATTTAGCTGCTTTGGACTCCAGCTCATACTGTAATTCCAGAATGTCAGGCACAGCAGCACTCAGCACTGGAGTCACCTCATTCAAGGCACAGTAGCACAGTAGTCCACAGTCAGTCTCCATTCCCCATTAGACTTACACACCAGCCAGATTGGGCTGTTGAAAGGCAAGTGGGTCTTACTCACCACCCCTTGGCTCCCCAGCTCACAGATCATCTTGTGTATGAGGATCACAGCATCTCTACTGGTGCAGTATTACCTGCGGTGCACAGTCTTGGTGGCAATCAGCACCTGCTGCTCTTCTACTTCCAGCCATCCCACAGCAGAGGGGCTCTCAGAGAGGCCTGGCAAGGCACTCAACTTCTTCGTTCCTTGGAATCACACCTCCATGGCTGTGATTCCAAATGCCTATTGGTAACCTTTCGGGTCTTTGAAGTACCCATTCTGCAAGTAGTCGATGCCCAGAATGCATGGGGCATCTGGGCCAGACATGATGGGGTGCCTTTGCCAGTCTTTCCCAGTCAAGCTCACTTCAGCCTCCACCGAAGTTAAATCTTGGGAGCCTCCAGTCACCTCAGCAATCAAAATTGATTCAGCCCCCACATGTCCTGATGACATTAAGGTGCATTGGGCCCCTGTGTCCACTAAAGCCTTGTGGTTCCGATGTGCCAGGCCATCGGAACCGAACAGTCCAAAAGACATGGTTGTCCCATGCCTCTACCTGGCTAGAGGCAGGGCCCCTTTAACAATGATCATCATCACTGTCTGGGGCATGCATGCAAGACCCCTCTTGTTATGACCCCTCTTCCAGCGGGTGAGAGGGGTCATAATTACAATTGTCCCTTCTTGTCTTTCATCCACAGGACACTGGCATGGCACTCACTTTCACCAACTTCTCTTTGGTGTTTCCTTTCTCCTTAGTCTCCTGTACTCGGTCCGCTACGACACAGGTGGGCTTTCTATTCCGCATGTCGCATGTCCTCCCCATGGTCGAGCAGGAAATACCATAGGTCAGTCTGTGAGAGGAATTCACTTCTCCTTGCTGGGGGGCATCTGGTCCTGACTCTGGAACTTCTGGCTTGCACTGGCACCACGGGGTGTGTGTCCTGTTTTGTCTTGATTTCTTTCATGATATTGTTGGTGATGTCTTTCTTAATTTTATGGATTTCCTTGGCCAACAGTTCCACAGGAGCCACCCCGGTTACCACATAACATTAAAGTATGTCTCTGATTATGTTGGAGCAAAATTTGTTCAAAATTCAATTAGAAGAACTAACTAAACCCAAAATTATTTCTTAAATTTTAAGCACAGTATGACATTTGTAAGTTCTAATGACTGCTTTTGCAAATAGAGAAACTCTTGAACAGGGGAAGCACTCAGAAATGACAGAATCTTTCACAACCAGAGCAGCAAGCAAAGGTGTGGACTTATCCAGTCCACAAAAGGGCTAGAGAACCCTGCACTACATGTGACACATTTCTCTCACTTTCCCTACACTGATATACAGCTGATGTTTCAACTAAGTGTAAAGTGGATGTGTTTGAGAAGTACTCTGAAGGACTTGCATTTACACTCAGATAGCAATGCCTAAGGTCAGGTAATGAAGCAAAGCATTCTTTTTTTATTATGCAGTATTGAAAAGAGAAGGTAGACTCCGATCATCAGTGTAGTCTTTGAGGTAGCCACTGATGGCACACATTGAAAATGGCAGACTTGGATCCAAGCAGACTGATTTACCTTAAGCTTTTCCCCATCGTTCTGATAGAACACTTTTTCTTAAATACCAGAGGCTACACATGTCAAAACCAAGCATTTCTGAATCATAATGTTATGACTGAACTTTAAATGTTTACTGATTCAAGAAGGAAACTCCTTACTAACATTTCAGAATTTGACTTTAAGAAAAGCAGATTTCCTTTGTATAATTAAACTGGCCTTTTTGACACTACTGTCTCCTTTTAATGCTGTTTGGCATTGGAGATCAGTGTAAATGGAAGTAGTAAAGAGATATATAAAAATATGTGTCCCAACACCCTTTCTTTTAAATAGGGACTTGTATTCTTATGTTTTGACATCCATAGCTTGGAAGAAAAATCATCAAACAGTTAATTCTTTTTTGCGAGAAATAAACTTTTTAGTGTCTGAGATTTTTTTCTCTGAAGTCCCTTTGATTTCTTAACAGTCTTTTAATAGTCTTTTTTTTTTTTTTTGAGAATTAACTGTTGTGCATTCATATGTACACTTTTATTTTAAAAGTAACTCAGAGGTTCTAATGACCGTGATGGAGCACGGTGAAGAGATTTCAGGGCATTTCAAGGACAGTCGTGTTAGCTGGGACTTTCAAAGCCCAGAATAGTGTACCCCATGGTCAAAAGACTATTCCAATAACTAAGTACTCTTTTGATACAGATTTGAATTTGATCATGGCCTTTCATTATGAGAAGGCCTCTTTTTCTCTTCTGAAATCATTTCAGGGGTGGGTTCACCTTCCCTGGGTTAAGCCTGGTTGTCCACATTGTGTTTCTCTTGGCCCAGTCGTTCTTCGGTGAATCCGTGCCTGCTTGCAGCAACATGCCCCTGGGAGCTCTGCCTCCAGGCAGCTCCATGCTCCCTGCAGAGTAATTATCCTCCTTCTGAATAAACCTCCTTATAAAACAGAAAATCCCATTTACTTCCGCCTGTGTCATAAGGGACAACTGTTTACTTTAATTGATGGTGCTTTCATGTAAATTCATCATCCAGTTAACTTTCTGATCTCAGTGTAAATAAATGTTATTTTGACTAAATGCTTAATGGTTATATTGATTTGTAAAAACCCCTCAGGTGATTCTATCTTGCAAATGGACCAACAACAGCGATTTATTAAAAGGCTGCCTTTTGAAAGGTATTCTGAATGTCACCTACGGTCACTGCTATTTCATCAAATATATCATGTCACTCCTTCTGCCTTGTGTCTGCAAATGTCTATGGCTAACCCAAAGTTATATCTAAATTTAATTATTGTAAATAATTAAATACTGATACTTGTTGATACTGATGTATCAACGGTAACCTTAAGCAAGTTTAGACAAATGCACTGTAGATTAAGAGGGATATTCTGCTTCCGACTTTATCAGTTATTTTTTTTAATCCTATTACTTATGAATTATCAGGAAATCTTGATTTGTACTGTGTATGTTAAAACTGCCAAATTGCCACATCTCCACTACTGGGATTGTCTTCCTGGCTACTCTGTGGTACTGCCATAATGCCTGATACTCTGGTTCTGACTGGTGCTGCCTGGCTGGCATCATACAGCACACAAGCAAAATTAATATTGTTTACAGAACAGGTCATTTGTAGCCACCTATGTGCCAAATTCAGCATTGATAGGCAATCTTGTATATGCAAGGATCATCTGGCAGTTAAGATACCAATCCTTACGAAACTAATTTGACGTTATACACTTTCTCCTGACGGGGTGACAAAAATCAACGCAAAATTAATGCTGTATTGCTCCCTGCTCATTACTCCCGAACAATTTATACCTGGTTTGAATCATTGTTTAATCTGGCCCACTATGAAGTGGCACAGAACCATTTTGTTCCTCTCCATTTGTCTAACAATATACGTGAATGAAAATCCATTGTTGCCAGTTGCGCATGTTTATGTTGAAGAGAAGCGAGTACCTGAACAGTTAATACTTTGATTCAGATGGAAGTCTGAAATACCCATATAGTTTAAAATTGGAACTGTTTTTACCATTTCTATATTTTTGATTGATTATTAAAAGCTAATAGATGGAGACAGGCTATATCTTATGAACTTTAAAAAATATTTTTTCCACTTTATTAAAATAGGCAAAAAGTAAATTCTGCTTTCTGTATTAAGTTAGTATTTGAATACAACTGGAAGGAAAATTTTACTTTCTTTTCTGTAATCCCATCTGTGTTTAGTTTATTCATGAAAAAGACATGTTTACTTCTTATGTCATCTGCTTTCTTTTTCTTTGCATTTCAGAGCAACTATAGATTTAACAAAGTGATTAACACCATGGCAGAAGGCTGCTGTTTTCACTTTGCTTGAGCCTCATTGCTCAGCAGCAGGACTGGTGAGAGAAATATCAGGAGTGTTCAGGAAATGCACACTAAAACCACTCAGAAAACAAAAGAAATCCGAAATCTATGGTCATCTTCTGTGAGCACCAGAAACAACAGAAGTTTATCCAGGATTGATGTTTTATATGCCCAAACATGGAGCAGGTCTCTGTGTCTGCTGAAGTCCAAAATTTAAATTAGTCTGAAGCCGTCCTGTGGCATCTCTGCCATCCTGGTACTCTGCTCTTGCTCACCCCTGCCTCATGGTGGGTCTTATCCCCCACCGTTGTGGTATCTCTTGACACAAAACTTGTCTGACTGAAGACAAGGATCCTCCATCCCTGTCTTCTTGTTCCCAGCTCACCTTTCATCCCCAGTACCCTGGATGGAGCTACTGGGGCACTGTCCTTGACCAGGACTCAGTACCCCAGGGCTGCATTGCCCAGCATCAGCCCTCCCTGTGGGGAAAATCTGCCACAGCTCTGGAGTTTGTAGAATGATGAACGAAAAAATGGGGAAGACACAAAGCAGTGCTGAGGAGATTTTGTATACTTGCTTTGAGGCAAATAAAATCATTTTTTGAAAAAGATGTAAAGCTGGCAGGAGCTCCTGTCCACCAGCATATGAAGGGGATGATAAATAAAAAGAAAATACATTTTCTATTAGGAGAAGGAAATGTTTCTTTCCAAATATAATGCTTGATATGTACAACTGCCAGGGCCAAGAATTGGACATGATAAAAAAACATGTTACTGTTGAATGTTTGGAATAGTCCTTATTCGTATTTTCATTATCAATGAAAAAATTTGAAAGTGACAAAAAATTTCATGCTTCAGACCTTAAGGCAATGTACTAGAGACCTAAACCCAAGCATGGACTATAAACTATGGATTGCTGGGTTACTTTCTCATTTACCAAGCCCCTAATCTATTATGTAGTCATCTCTTAAGTCAGCAACACATACCAAGTTTGTCTGAGACAAGTCTTGGTCATATTATTCATCTAAATTAATCCATTTACTTTGCTAGAACCACTTGAGTGATTAAAGTAAATAGAATCTGGTGGTAATTTGGTCACAAATGCATGTCTCCATCCTCTTACCTGATTTCGTTAGTCTACAATTAGTTCCAGATTTCTCTATCTCTAAAACTGTTGTTCCAGTAATTAACTGATTAACTGTGTAGAGATAGGGTTTTTAAATTCCCTGCATAAACTTCCAGCCTTTCTCCTGGTTTCTTCTACCTGTTGAACATCTATGAAATTTTTAATTCCTCTTTAGTGTTTATGATCAAATGCTTACTGCACTTACTCTAATATTTGGTGGCTTTAAAATGTGTCACCCCACTGAAAGAATCAGAAATTTCTAGAATAAAATATTCAATCCTAGAGGGAAAAAAAAGGGGGAGGGAGGGGGAAGAAAGTGGTTTTGGTTTTGCCACAAGGAGAATTTTTCTTTTTTAGAAATGTAAATGAAGATTAAGTTAGCTATGAAGAGTTGCAACAGAAGTTTAACATTCATATTCATTAGACAGCTAAATGATCTGCTGCCCAAGTAGTAGGGGTATACTTGCTTGTGATGTTTCATTATCACATTTACCATATGTTTCATTATTCACTACTATTCTTTTGCATGGAAACAGACGGTAAAGAACAGTAAAGTAGTTATAACAGTAATAACCTGTCTTATAGGTAAAATTGACTTCCTGTGCTGAATATCACTCACCCTCTTTCACCTCATTGTCTCTATTTCTAATGTTTCCCAGCACTTTGATCACTTGCATCTACATTTGCAGGGGGAAGGTGAAGGAGCAGCATTATGGTAACTCTCCGAGTGGAAAGAGCCCTTAGAGCCATGGCTTTAGCTCATTAGATACTGTCTTAATTTCCAAGCTTTACAGCCTCTATCCTCTTCCATGAACTATCTGTATTCCCCAAAGATTCTGAAAAATATTCAGGTGTTCTTTCTTCATAACTGCTGGTTACAAAACTGACAGAAGATAATATTAGTGATAGGGTAACAAAATAGCACTTCAAAAAAAGCACAATCTCAGAATTTGAAGAGCACATTTCATGTGTTTTACACATTTCACTCTGTTAGACAAATTCAGGTCAGGGCAAGACTCTAAATATCTACCAGAATTGAGTGGCATCAGTAGTAATTCAAAGTGTTTTTTAAATCAAGATTTTTGCTTCCTAGCTCTTCCTTTCTTACTTTTATGTATGATAACCCTTTTATTTATGATTATCAAGAATCAATATTTAAGAGTCATTTTCTCTAGGCTCACTTTTCTTATAGGCTAGCCTGGTGATACAGCTTATAATAAATTCTTGAGCTGCTCTCTTCACTCCAGAAAGCTGCAAAATAGACTTATATCAAAACGCACAACTGGAGAGGCTGACTTCATCGCTCATCAGTCCATAGTTATGTAATGGGAAGAGGAATCCTCGTAGCATACATTTTTGGACTTAAGTAACCCCAATTTCAAGGTTACCTGAATCATTGTTGCAATGTCAATGCATTTTGTAACACCAGAAAAAGGCAAATTTTTCCTTAAGTCATTCAGTCTCTCTGCATGTGTATATTATGTTATTTCAGCATTGTTGATATCATGGAGTTGTAGAATCATAGGACCACAGAATGGCCTGGGAAAACACCATTATTTTCTTTATCTTCTTGCTGCATGCAGGAACACAGAAAGAGATATCACAATGCAATTTTTATCAGTTGCTAATTTCATGAATTATGATTATATGTGCTTTGGAAAAATACCCTTCCATAAAAGAAATGCTCTTGTTCATACCAGAAAAGTATAGTGGGTTTAAACAATTAGAAAATCCAGCTGTCTGATGTTAATGAATAAATATTAATCTCTATGAAATTTCTAAAATTTTATAAGGAAGCAGTATTGGCATAGTTCTGCATCTGCAGAGCTTTCTTGAATGTTTTATTAAGCCTTATGCTGCAAGACAGAATCTGTGTTAAACCAGCTTCAATACTGCTCTGCTCATCAAAGTCTTGGCAGCTTTGCATATATTATAACATTTTTTACATGCCTTGAATTTCCTTTCATTAACTGCATTGTGGATATTTTAAAAATATATACTTCTTACACAGGTAAGTAGCCAATCTTGCCTAATTCCAACCAGTGCATCTGGAAGTATTTTAAAAGGTGTGCCATATCATAAAATAGAAGTTGCTGAATAATATTTTCTTCCACTATATTGATGCTACTTTCTGAATACAATGTATCCATACAGAGTTCACAGTTCAGATGATAAGAAAAGGGAGAAAAAATCTCCCTTTATTTCTCTTATAAGCTTTATCCGATGTGGGAACCATCTCAGAAGCCCCAGTGTGTACCTGCCCAGTACCAGTCTTAACAAACATATCCTCACTAACTCTCTTTCGTCTTCTCTGTAATCTGGATATCCTATTTCCACCCCTTCCTTCATGGTTGAAATAAAATATTTCTCTGTATACCTATCTGACTCTGAGAAATACTTTCAACTAATCCATGAGATTAATCTTGATTTCTCCCTTCCTTTCTTTTTTCTCCCTTTATTTTTATCTTTTTTTCCCTTTTAATTCTTTTCATAGCTGTAACTTACACAAGTTACAAAAAAACACCACCACCAGTACCCCCTCGTACCACTTCCAAGCCACTAATCTCAGTCACAGCACAGAGCAGCACAGAATCCACCCAGGATGCTTATCACGACAGTCGGACTCAGAGGATATCCCCGTGGCCGCAGGATGGGCGAGGGATGTACAACTCCACCGACAGTTTGGACAGTAACAAGGCCATGAATCTCGCCTTGGAGACTGCAGCTGCACAGCGCCACGCGTCTGAGAGCCAGAGCACCTCCATACGAACCAGCGACAAGGCCATTTTAGTGACAAAAGCAGAGGAGTTTCTTAAGAGTCGACGTTCCTCTATAGGGATTCAGGTAGCCTATCATTAACATTTGTCTCTGATGAATTGTTTGTCTTCTTTCTGTAAATAGCATAGAATGAGTAATTCAGCTTCACTGGCTATAATAACCTATCAAACAACCCCTGGATGCTTAGCATTAATTGTAATTCATATCATGGCAGCATGGCTGTGCAGAAAGGTCTGTGGCTAATACACTGTACTTGGAAGAAAATGAATGAATAAATCTCTAGGGAGGTTACCTGTCATTAACACTTGATATGAAAATTATACTGCAGAGCTACAGGTGAACATCATGTTCATCTCCTTCCCTCCATGAATTCACAGTCCTTTTTTTTTAGAACTATTCCAGCTTTAAAATGCTTGACTGTATTTTTTCCATTATCTTTCTCTTTTGACCTTGTAAAATGTGTAATGCACTCGATCTTCAATTATTTTACTCAAAAAGACCTCCCCTGCCTTTACTTTTAGTTATGTTGAGAAGAAGGTATCAAGGAAGAGAAAGAAATGTGCTGGTATAGATACAGCATAATTCCAGATGGCAAGTAATGAAATTACATTAATAAACATAGTCTTTGACCATTCTTCCATTTGTCCATCAAAAACCACAATATTTATTTCACCTGACTAAATATGTGTCAGGCTGTGGAAAGCTAAGTCAAGTTCTGCTGTTTTAGGCAAATGAAACAAGATAATTCCAAATGCAAATTTTGATTGCTATTCCTTCTGCTAAATGCAAAGTACTAGATAGCTGGCAATGGTCATTTGTTTAAATCTCTAGGAAATAATAACTTGTGATAAAAATCAGAAGTTTCAAATTGCAAAGAATGTGAAGTCCTTTAGGACAGAAGTAGAGGAAAAACTAGGCTTCCGTTCAGATGAATATTCCCGTTTATATCACTGGAGTTCACTTCTGTGCTTAAAAATATCTACTTTTGCTAGATCAGCTATAGAGGAAATGCCATTATTTTGTCATAGTTAAAGGTGTTGTGGAGACAATAGCAACATAGATTTTGAGAGGGTAACAGTCCATGTAAAAAAAAAAAAAAAAAAATGCCCAGTGACTGACTCTATTAGAAAATTTTCATGAAAGTATATTATCTTCTTTAAAAAGTAGTAATTCCATTTCCATTAGTTTCACAATATAGTCATAGAAAAGTGTTTGGATTAAGCATGTCACAGCTACGGATTGAACTTCACAGCTTAACAATTTAGTGTGGTGTAATTTTGCTATTCCATAACATATTGAGCTAATGGAAAGGAATCAACTTTGACAGTAAGCTGTTTGTCCATTTCTCAGCATAAAAGTATTTGGTTCTGATTCTTCAGATTCAGAAGAGTAGAATGCAATTTAACAACAATGGTAAGATATTCAAAAGGATAGTTTTCAAGTGCTTTACAAAGTAATTATTGTATCCTGAATTGTTCAGAGAAGAGGCTTAGCAGATAACACAGAAAAGCTCAAACGAGCAGCAAGTAATCTTTGATACCTTTTAGCCCCTAACCTGAAACTTACTCTTCAGAAAGAAACAGTATCAAGTGTTTTTCGTATCTCTCCTTTACAGCAACTGTGTACATTGTTATTTATCGATATTGGTGTCCTGATTTGGTCAGTCCTGATATTCCAGCAATTAATTCTGAAACTTTGATTACATCATTTGATCCTGTTCAATACTGCAAGTGATGACCAGTACTTCTCACTGGGCTCTGACCCTTCTTTATATGTGCTTACAATCCATAAAAATACCTGTGCAATGATTTCCATGAAAGCAGCAGATATTCCATAGCAACTTCTCATAGTGGTCCTCAGGTGCGCACATGGAAAAAGGCAAATGTTCTTTGCAACAGCAGGTATTACAAAGATGAGCTGTTTGTAATCTTTTAAGAAGTACAAACTGCTTGGTTGTATAATTTGGCATTGGATGAGGTCGAATGTGCAACAGCAGCCTGAGAGCACATTTTAGTTGTTTAGGATTTTTTTCAGCAGTAAGTTTCAAACTTCACATTAGTGGAAAAAAACCCACATTTCTGCAGTATTTTTAAATAGGAAATATTTTTCGTTATATTACCATTGCCTGGGGTGTATGGAGTTAAAACACTGAGTATGAAGGTTCTTATTGTAAACTACACAAATAGTAATTTATCCACTCAAAATACACTTGAAATATTTAATTTCTTTTAGACTTCTGCATCAAAGTACCTTGGAAAAGGATGTTTTTTATTTGCATATTTCCTTGATTGACTAAATGACTTGTTTTCTCATTAGCACACCATGGCAGGGTAATGCATTGAATTTGCATTTATTTGCATTAATTAATTTGCTATCAGGATGGTTAATTTGTGAATTTTTTAATGTTCCAGTCCTTTAACACACTGATGTGAGAATGCTTGCCAGTGGAGTTTCATACAGGAGCAGAAAGGCACAAAGATATAGAATGACCAGCAATCCTGCTGCATGGAGAAATACTATGGACCCAGCCTAGGGCTACCATGTCTTTGATATGTATGATTTTTGTAGTGTACATGTAGTAAGTAGAAATCCTTTTAAAAATTCCTGGCATTTTTAGGCATGTGCCAATAGGATTGATATTCATATGCACAGGGAGCCGAAGCTCCTAGGGAAGCACTGGAATTATGAAGATCATTAGCACCCTATCTGCGTGGTCAAAGTACAGCACAGATACAGTAAACCATTTCACAGTATGTTAGTCCTATCCCAGGCAGGAATTTTGAGGGGGAAGATGGAGGCGGTGGGGGAAGAGTCAGAAACAAAGCTTTTCCAGAAACTAGATGGTGGGGGCTGGGATTTTTTTTTTTTTTTTATTTAG
>VYZS01027400.1:42575-82581 GCA_013400695.1 Neodrepanis coruscans | reverse complement strand
CTGAGGTGCAATCAGGTGAGCAGTTTCCTCCAAACTCCACGGCTCTTCCTTTGGCTGCTTGGGTTGATTTTGGAGGATTTGCTCTCTCAGTGGAAGGGAAAACTGTGTGTTCAGGCCCCACTGAAGAGCTGAGCCATTCAATGAACTGAATGCAGGGCTAAATGAGCCTCTTTTGTGGGGCCACGGTCAAGGTTAAACCTCTATATCTCTGCTTCCCTGGTAGTTTCCTTGAGGAGAAGCTCAGATTTTATGAAAGTAACAAATTGAGGTGCAAAACTAGACTTTTAATAGCAAAACACCACTAACAAGATCTTGGCTCTGTCTTTAATTTGCAAAGGAAACGTTGACACCACTATTTCTGCAGGCAGGAAAATCCCAAAGGATGCTCCAGGGTCGTGCTGTGCCTTCACTTGATATCCTGGGTGTGATCCTGGAAATAATCCACTGCTGATGGGAGGAGAAGGAGGTTGGGAGTCTGTACATTCTCTGTTTTGCTGTGTTGTGTGGTTGTGTGGGTTCTTGAGTTTCACACAAGCAGCTGAGCTGTTTGGCTGCTGAGAACTGGAGCACCCAGAGCAGGCTGTGGGCAGGAGAACTGCTGAGAGCAGCACGGGGCTGCCTTCCAACCAAAAAATCAGGGGTTTAAAACTGTGAACAAGACACCAAGCAAGCCACAGGAGGGACTCTGAGAGAGGCTGTGGGGTCTGGGTTTTCCTGCCTGGGAAGGAAGACAACCTGTGGAGCAGGGAATGCTTTCTGACACCTCCCAGGTGTCAGGGCTCGTTTGTGGAGCACTTCAGGCTCCCCAGGATGGTTTGTGTCTCTCACAAATCACTTGGCAGCCGGAGGGGAGGGGGGAGCAGCCCCAGTGTGGGTTCAGTGCACACAGAAACCCCCTGGAACTCAGGGCAGCTCTGAAAAGGGCTCAGGGCCAATGTGACACAGAGTCAAAGTGTCAGCACCTCCTGACCTGCTGCAATGAGGAGCAGAGCAAGCCCAGCTCCAGCTTTGCACCTCTGGGGGACAGATTCCAGCTGCAAGACAGTCTGGGAGCTCAGACAGGCAGCATTTTCTTATTTTCAACTGTGCAAAGTGTTAATGTGTTTTCCTTTCTTCCGTGCACAGCTCTGGTCTTTCCTACCTGAGCTCTGAGGTCTCCCTGGAGCCTTCTCTTCTTCATGGTGAACAACTCCAACTCTCTCAATTCCAGGCAATCTTTTAAAACAAACACTAAAGAATCACGTAACAGGGTTATCAAAATGATTGGTGGGGTGTTTTTTTCCCCTTCCCTAGATGACTTTCGAATTTAACAGAACAGTTAAAAACATTTCTAGGTCCAAGCATCTCAATTATCTGGGTTTGAAACCTTGTGCTGGTAATGGGTGATGAGGGAATTGTTGTTTTGATAGCCTCTATTCCCAGGAATGCACTGAGTAGGAGACTGGCTTCTTACCAGCTTTTCAAAGTTAATAAACTTGCTTGTTGTTTTTCTTTTCCAAGTCGTGTTTTATGCTCTTAAGCACCTCCAATTTGTAGCTCTGAAGGAAGGCAGCACGTCAGGAAAGCATTTGTCAGAGTTTGTGTGGGTATCCAACGGGATGGATTCTCCCTGTGGAGCTCCTGTGGAGAAAACTCGCCTTTTGTCTTGGAAATAAAAAGGATTTATTTTGTAATCTGCAGAAGTGAAAAGGAAAATGTCATTAAGATGCTGATTTGGGCAATATCGTGGAATTATCTTCAATATTTTCACATCATCTTTTGTCTCCTGGACAGGATAATGCCTGATAATGTGTATTTGGGGAATGGGTCTATTCAGAAGGGAATGATAACTCGAAATGTTGCTTCTCTATCTTTGTTCAGAGAGGGGAAACTGTCTTGATTCATTATCTTGAAGCAGTGACTTGGGGATATCAGGAACTTCCTTGTCACGCAGATCCTGGGAGCCTTTTTTTTTATTTTGGGGCATCTTTCTGTCAAACTGAGACAGCAATAAATTATCCCTCGTTTCTTTAGGAAATGCATGATCCAAAGTCAGCTGGGGTTGAATATCCCTGCTTTGGCTGACAACTTCTTTTTGCATCCAGGAGTTTTGTCTGTGTTCTCTGGTGGAGACCAGGGTTGGGGTTTGTGCTCTGCTCCACATTCAAGTCTCTAATTGAGGTTTTGCTATCAGAAAAAAAATAAAATTGAACATTTTATGGACTTCACAGACCATTTCCATTGGTGATGGATCAGTGATATAATTCTGGACTTACTGAATAACAACTCCAATAATCTTTTGCTCTTCAACTTAAACTTTGCTCCCTAAAACTGCCATATTTTAGGGTTTATAATTTATTGCTTGGCTACATGGGAGAGCCATTCCCTTTAATCTACCAAAATACTGCACTGGAAATGTCACTCAGCATGAAGGTGGGAATTGTTTTTAAATTGGTGAGTTTTAAGATAACTGCTCTGGACAATCTTCAGTAAAAGACTCTAAAAGAGGATAAATTCTCATTTGGGAAGTTTCACTGCTTTTATTATGATAATGTTCCCCCTTTTTTGAGCAAAGTGCCTCAGAATTTGGAGCTGTGTCTGTGTTGAGGAAAAGTGGATGTTCTCTCATAGGTGCTGCCTCAAGTGAGCATTTCTCAATATTCCCTCCCTGGGAAAGGTAGAACAATAGAGAGTGACCCCTAATTAACACCCTTAATTCAGACTTTGCCTTTAGCCACCCAAATCTCCTTCCCTAGAGATGATTTATGCTCACACATTATTCAGGTTTCACAGGGCAGTGCTGGATTTCCTGAGGGCAAGAGACAAAGAGTGAGGGTGGTAATGGGGGAGTTATTGTGTCTTAGTTAGTGGCTGGTAATTAAAAAGCTTTAATTATGGTCATTTTTTTCTCTGGGGGGAATCATGCTCTGATTCCCAGGTTCAGAAGGTGAGGGACATGTTGTGCATCTGGGAATACCCTGTTGGAGATGGATTGTCTGCTTTTAGCAGGCACAGAGGTGTGCAGGGAGTGCTGCAACACAGTAAAACCTTCCAGGAGTGGGTGCCTGGGTTTAGCTGACTATTTTTGGATAATCCAGTCCCTCTAAGCAGGTTTTAAGCTGTGGCATTAAGTTCTGCATAAAGACAAGCTGGGTGTTTTCCTTCCAGACCAACAGGAAGGGATGGTGTTGGTGATAGTTATTTCTTTGTGTCTGTAATTACATCAGCAAAAAATGATTCTCCCTGTCTGTCCCACAGCCAGTTTGTTGGGGGGTTTATATTATGAACGTACATATGATGTAAGAGCACTAATATAAAAAAAAAAAATCAGTGGAAGGAGCTGTATTTAAACTCTAGTTCAAATAATTCACACAGTGATCACTTACTGAGTTATTCCATCAACAATTTTTGCTAATATTGTTAGAATTATACATGTCCTGACCTGATGGGAGGCAATCCTTGCTTCCCTTGCTGTGGCAGGTGTGTGACAACAAGGAGGGGGCTCAGATCACACCCAAGACTCCACAGCCTGACAAATACAAATGACTGGAGTGAGTTGGGAACTTGCATTTGTTGAGGTGCTGTAACTTCCCTGATGCAGTGAAATGAAATCTCTATCTGGTGCCTGTGAATAAATGCCCAGAGGAGGAAACACAATGTGAAAAACTGACATTGTTTTTCTCTGTCTTCTGTCGAGATAATTAATTTTTTGAAGCATTTCCTTCCCATTTCTCATAGGCAGGTCCCAGGAACACGCTGGGTTTGTGTCATTGTTTTATCAGGGACAAAGTGCCTGTGTGTATTTTGGAATGTGGGAATTGTGTGGAAGTGCAGCTCCAGAAGGGAGGATTTCCCCAGCAGAGGAGCTGGAGGTGGCTCAGGATGTGACAGATGTGCTGGGAGAGGTGTCAGCAGCACGTGCTCACTGCCCTTCATCTCCCCAGGCCTCCTTTCCAAATTCCCTCTTTCTTTCCCCCCTTACACAAAGGTGAAGGCTGATGTTTACCTTGGGACTTAGAACAAAAGCAGAAAAAAAAAACCCTTTTGAGTGCTGAAAAATCTCAGTGATGTGCACAACAAAAGGGTATTGCTGGCAAGATTGGCACTTCTGGGGCCACATCTTTTGGGCACCTTCTATTTTTGGATGTTCAGCTTTGCAGGTCACTGATTCCATCTGCTAAAGAGGGTCTGTGCCTCTCCCAAAACACACACCTGGATTCAGCACGGGATTAAGAGCTGGATTTGGGTTGGAAACCTGAGGTTTTGCCAAGTCTGGTGATGAGGAGCTGGGAGCTGCCCATGCCCAGGATATTGCTCCTGTGGAATAGAACTGTTTAATTCCCTTAACAGACAAAGAAATTTGCTTTCATTTAGGGAAAAAACTCCTTGTTTGCCTGTTACATGAAAAGAAACCTTGTTAGTTTTATCCCAAGTGAAGCTGAACAGCTTTTTTAACCTTCATTTATACAAGTTGGCTCCATGCTCCAATTCAGTGCATCAGGAGTTCCAACTACCAGAGGCTCCAGACTATCCTTATTCCAGATTCTGAATCAGATGGGGAATGGCCTCTCCTTGCAACCAGCAGCCACAGGGTTTGGAGAATCCCAGGGATTGGAATTCTCTCCATCTCCTTCCAAATATTGGAACTATTATATGTGGCACTTCATGATGTGGTTACTGGGCATGGGGGTGTTGGGTCAGAGGTTGGATTTGATCTCTTGCAGGTCTTTTCCCACCAGAACGATTCTGTGATTCTGCCAAGAGTCCTGAAGCACCTACAGACCCGATCTTTGATGGATATGGATCTTTTTGTATGTGTGCTTTAGGAAAAGGCATCTTCACCTTTGGAAAAGAGGTTTTGTTGAGCCTCAAAAAACTTTCTGTGCCTTATTTTCTACCAGTTTTTTTGTGCAGACAAGCGGAATTTGAGTTTCTATTAAATCTTTGTGCTTGTGCTTTGATTTGTCAAGTATTTCTACACCAGCATCCATCCAATGGTGATGTTATTGCCTCTATTTGCCCTACACCCTCTTCCTTAAACACACAGTTTGTGGCTGTCAGTGTCCTGGTCTGGGTGACAAGGTGGTGTTTGGCCCAAGGTTGGACTCAGAGATCTTGGAGGTCTTTCCAACCTCAGTGACTCTGGTTTTGTGCTCTGCCCCACATCCTACACAACCCAAAGCTCTATTTTTATGATTTTAAACTCCTCTTTAAGAAGCCTGGAGATGCTTTGGAGGTTTTAGCACCACGAATTAATGTCACCATTCAGGATAACAGCGAATTCCCCTCCGACATTTGCTCTTGCCCTCAGGTCACACCCCCTGGCAGCCCCAGGGTCCGGCACCACCTTAAATCTGCCACCTCCCACATTAGTGCTGAGTGTTCTGAGCTTCCCCCTGAGCTCCTGCTTTGCTGAGGTGATTAAAAGATGCCTGTTGCTGTCTGTGTGTGCAGCATGCTTCATTAGCGGTGATTTATTGGGGAGCTGAGCAGATCTGGCACTGCAGCACACCGAGGGGCAGCAGCAGAGTGGGAGAGGAGTGCTCAGGTTTCTTTCTCGCTGCTGCTGCTGCAGTGCTTGGGGATTTTAGGTGTGTTTTGCAAGTTTTTTTTTTGTCAGAATAGTCACTAAACTGCGAGTTCACTTCGAGAAATTCAGCTACAAGATTATTTTTCACAGTCTGAATTCATCCATATAAATGTTAGCCTTAGGTTTTTAATCAGTATCTTGTTTTTATAGGAGAGTTAATGATTAAACATGGCAATGAAATGACTGATAGAGCAATGCCCAATAACTGAGAAAAAATTCACCACAAATATTTCTGCTACACACGTGTGTTTTTTTTTCCCCCCTCCTACCTGACTGCAGTCAGAGCTCTGAGAGTCAAGTTGCTTCACCAGAATCCAATTAGGAACAAAGGTGCCTTTCAAAAGAATTTGCAATGGCTGCACTGCCAAAAGTAAAGTTAAAAAGACATCTGCACATATCTATTGGCACTGGGTTTTCTAATGGGCTGCACTTCCAAACTGAAGCACAGCAATCTCATTTTCATCTCGAAAAAATAACTTGTGTAGTGCTGAAAGTGCCTGTGCTTCCTTCTGGAAATATAATATTAAACTTTGCAAGTTTTCAGGCCTCATATTCTCCTTCAGAAACAGCACAAACTCCCCTGGGAATTTTACAGGCAGCAAACATTCAGGAATGGGAAGGATCTTTTCAATTATCCATCTTTTGCTCATGCACAAATGTTGCCTTTCCTGAAGTCATTGCCATAAAAAGCCGAAGTGTTTGAACAGTTTTTACAGAGCTCTGAACAAAGGCCCTGCTGATACAAATAGCAGAGATGTTTACAGGAAAACATTGTGAGAATTGGACTCATTCACATGTGAAATAGGGAACTATCATGAGAAATGGAAATGCAGCCGGAGCTGGAAAAACCACCCTCTTTTAACCTTAGGAAAACATTTTTAATGGTGATAATCTCGTTTACTTTTCACTGCTTTTTATGCTAAGACAGACAATGGTTTCTCTTTGAGAGCACTTTCTGTAGCACATTAACCTGTGTTAGACCTCAGGTATGTGGAAATCTGAAGCACATGGATGACCCTCTGCTGTCTCCTGTTGAATAACTAAAGAACAGGGGAGACTTTCAGCTTTTCCACTGGACTCCCATGTGCTGAGCACTGAAACTCTGGATGTGTTTCTTGCCCAGAGAAGCTGTGGCTGCCCCATCCCTGGGAGTGTCCAAGAGCGGGTTGGAGCCACCTGGGACAGTGGGAGGTGTCCCTGCCCAGGGCAGGGGGTGGCACTGGATGAGATTTGATATCCCTTCCAACCCAAACCCTTTTGGGATTCAGTGATTCTCTGATTCCTCTCCAAGACTCCTGGATCCAAGTCTGAGTCATTTTCAAAGCCTGTGGAATAAATAGAGGAATTTTCCTTGATTTTGCTCAGATCTGAGGGTTTATATTTCTGGGGTTTTTTAACCCCAAATCAGATACAACAGATTCTTGCCCCTGGCTCTGCTTACAGGCAGAGCTGAGTGCTGCTGGTAGGAACCCATGATTTGGGTGAATCTGTAGCTGCTTTCCATGGGCTCCTGGCAGTAGGAGAAGTTGATAAGTGCTCTACCTCTTGTGTTTTTAATTAGGTATCAGGGGCTCTGAGTGATTGCTCCGTTTCAGTAGCTCATTGCAGAGAGTGAGGGGAATAATTGCAAAGTTTCACATTGCAGGGTAATGAAGAGAAGCTTTAGGAGTGACAAGATGGGTTTATTGATGGGGATAATTCGTGGGGAAATGAGAACAGGGAAGAATTTCAGCAGCTGCTGGTGAATACAAGATTTATCTCCAATTTCCCTTAAACTGGTGTAAAACCAAGGGCAATTCCTTAGGTAGAAATCTACTGTGGAGGTGTTGTTATAACCAATAGCATTTGGTTGCACTCAATGATCTTAAAGGTCTTTTCCAACCTAAAAGATTCTATGAATTTGATACTCAGAGGGAAAATAGTATTTGTCCACCTGGCAAGACTATGTAGGATAAAAAAAAACGTTTCCTGAGTTCATTATAACCACAGAGTGTAACTGCTGAACTGTGTCAATCATTATAAAAGCCTATGCTGACATTTTCCTTCCAAAATTAATAATTAATACTCTAATCATGCCCTTTAGTTATCAGTTTTCATTGATTAGTCCTTCCTGCTAACCCCCAGCCAGCCTCATCAGGCTGTGTGAGAACAGATGAATAGATGCAATTAATCCCTACCCTTCTCAAAGCTGCACCTTCAGCTCAGGGGCTAAAGATCCTTAGTCTTGTCTGTGCACTGAACTGGACTTTATTAGAAGAATCTTCCCAATTTGGGCTCACAAAAGCAAGCAGAGCCCTCTCCTGATCCCCCTTCACATGGTATTAGTGGTGCAGTTTGTCTCGTAAGCACGAAGGCCCCTGAACTTCCAGCCTTCAGTGGGATGAATAAATTACAAGAATGTGTGTCTGACTCGATTTATTTATTTTTAATATTTAAATGCCTGCTCTGGAAAAGGTTCCTTTCATGAAAGGAAGGCTTTTTTTTGTGCCCCTTGGGTTGCTTGGATGGGGGTAGTGGTGCTTTGCAGTGTTAAGCTGAGAAAGTCTCAAATTGTCTGCTGACAAATTCTGACTATTTATAAGTAACAGAGTGTGAGGGGAAGATCAGTTTTTACCTGGAGATGTTTTTAGGTTGATTTTTAAAAAAGAATTGGAGAGCAGTGAGAGAGAGGGATGAAATGTGAAATACTCCCCCCTCTCCTGGGAAGTGTGGGGAATATTTCTTACAAAGTGTTGCCTTGCAGAGACGTGCTGGATGATGTTTGTAGAGAAAAGCTGAAGCAATTCTCATAAAGTTCGAGAATTACTCTAATTTTTCTCCTCACTGTGATCTGCAGAGTTCACTAATTACACCCCATTACCCCAGAGAGGCAGGCAGTGAATCTGCTGATGGCAAAATTGGGAGAGACAAGAAACCTCCTAAGAGCCAAAGAGAAGGTGCAGATACAGGTTACAATTCTTAATCTTTACCTGGTACCAGATTTAGATGGTCACAAATCATTGACATTAAATGAAATATGGGAAATAAATGAAATGATGAAAAACGTTTCTTTGCTGATCTTCAGACCCAACTTTCCCAATCCTAAATCTCCTTGGAATTTCTCTTTTCTCTTACAGATTAAAGGTGGCCTGAAATTCCCAAGGAGCCCTGTTTCTCATCTGTGATTAGTGGCCTCCCCTCCTCTGCCCTGGAAGCTGAAGATGAGGTTGCTTTGGGAGCTGCTGGTGCTGCAGTCGGTCTTGGTGTGCCTTGCAGGTGAGGTGGCATCTTCCAGCTTTGGGTTTAAGAACATCAGCGCGTTTAGGGCAGGGTTAAAATGGCAAAAGAAATGCCTGTTTCCCCCCCAGTGTTACGGGATGGATGGAGGTGTTGATCAGTGTCTCACCAGTGCAGCGTTTCAAAGGTCTGCTCTGCCCCTCTCCACTTCCAAAGTTGCTGCTGCTGGAAGTTGTTTTCCTGTGTTCTCTGTTAAGTGTTTCACTGCTCAATTAAACCTCCGTGGAGTGGAGCTTTCCATCCCATTAAAGTGGTGTTGTGTTACAGCTCAGCCCTCGCTCCATTTAACAAATAATTAGGAGAACATATTTCAGCAATACAACCACCCTCTGGAACCACCCTTGCTTAACCCTTCCAGCCCTGGAAGGTGCAGCGTTCTGAGCATTCCCACAGAGCTGCAATGGAAGAATGTGCCTTTTTCCTGGAGCTGAAACAGTTCTGGAACGTTTTGGATTTGGAGAGGGTTGGCAAAGCTTGTTGCAAAGGTCTTTTGACCTTGTCATGGGCAAGGAGTTGGTTGCAGGGTTGTCTGGGTCACACCAGAGCTGTCAAAGACTCTTTTGAGTCTTTCTTTGTCATTAAGTTATTATTTCCACCTTAAACTGGCATTATTATTCTTTAACATGTATTTTGTTCTGAGGGAGGGTGGCAGGTTTCAATTCCCTTTTTTGTCACCTGGACTGCTCCAATTTATCTGCTGCTTGCTTGGGACCTTTTACTGCTTTGTTGAGTTTTGTGCTTTCCTCCCTCTCTGTGTGTGCTCCCTGTCAGGGCTCTTTTTCTGCATTTTAGGTAATAGCAAAACTCCTTAGAATAGTGTTTACTTTCTTCTGCTGAGCTCTACTGAACATAAAGCCACTTTTATTCTGGGACTTAGGGGTACCTATTTTTTGAAATTTGGTCCCAAGTCTTTCTAAATGTGCTTTGACAGTTTCTGAGCTGGCAGAAAATTGGATGCAGAGAGATTCTGCACTGCAGTGCCAAACGTGTTTCAGGAATTGCAACCTTAGGGAAGTCAGGCTGCAGGAATAAGCCTTGATTTCAAGCAAAGAAATCGAATGGTGGCAAAACAAAAGCATGCAAAATATTTTTATTGTGATTTCCACGCTTAAAATATCTATTGCAAAATGTCTGAGGTCAGCAAAATAAAGTTTCAGAAGAATGTTGGAGGGGCAGGCTCTTAGTTTTTACATCTGTTTTTTCCTAAGAATGCATCTCATCAGCACTGGCTTTTCCCACACTTTTTGGGAACAGCATTTTTCCCTCCTCTTTGCAGTGCACTGAGTATCTTGAGGCCTCAGATTCTTCATCCTGCTGGGGGTGATTTATGGATTTATGAGGAAAGAAGTGCCAAAAGTTTTGGGCAAGTTTTCTCTGAGGTGATGAGGGAGGAAGCTGTTTCCTTGTGCTGAAGGACGTGGTCTGGGATGACTTGGAAAGTTTTAAATCAGGAATTTTCTGTGTCTGCCTGCAGTGTCTGAGCTGTGGGTGTGGAAGGGGTTTTGCTGTGTGAGCTCTGGTGTTTCCATGGAACAGGAGCAACTCATTTGGGCACAGTTATTAGGGAATGTTCTTGGTTTGCTTCCCAGAGCTGTGTGAGTGCTTTGGGTTATGAACACACACACATGTGGCTGTCAAACATCCTCAAGTTAAGGGGGAAACTTAGATTTCCATGTTGATCAAACCACTGATGCACCTTTGGGGGAAAATAGTAATGATTGAATTATCCAAAGGGAAATAAAAGGCAAAAATAGGTGCAGAAAGTTGTCTGCAGATCCTTTATGGTGCTTAAAAGACGGAGAAACTTAAGGGTTGAGTAACTTGTAAAAATAAGCTTAAATGTGAAAACTGAATACTTGTATTTCATTTTAATCCGTGTCAGACACACAGATCCCCCCTGTCTTTGTCTCTGCTGCAAAGAGCAGCATGGCTGGTGAAAGGTGAGGTTTTGGGGTGTTGCCCTGACAAGCCCCTGTGGAGGCTTGGTCCCTTGGTGCCCCTGCAGGGACAACTGGTTCCAGCTCCCTCCAGTTCCCTCCTGGGCTCTTTTCTGGTGTTTGTGCTTCCTAAATGAACATCTGCTCACCAGAAATTGCATCAAACTTCCAAACTTGTATCATTCAAGCCCTTAAACAGCTGTCAAAGCCAAAGTGCTTGTTGAAGGTCCCAGTTATCCACCACTGCCAACACTCTGGGAGAGGAGAGATGTGCCAGAGCAGCTCAGAGTCCATGTGGGACATTGCTGTTGGTTTTATGGACTGGCTGCTCTGCACAGCTGGATAAAACACTTGGATAGGACCCTACATCAATCCTGGGGTGTATTTAAACCAAAACTCCTACTAATTTTGGGAGCTCTCCCAGCTCCCTGGAAAAGGCAGCAGCACAACTAAAGGTCTTTCTGAGCCACCACCCCCTTTCAATCCACACCCAGCCCAGGATCATGTTTGTCAGACTGGTTTTCCTTGTTGTTTTGAGGTTGTATTGCTAAAAATCTACTCTGGATGCTTTCCTTGGACTCTACAGTGGATAAATATCAGTCCAGGGGTTCTGATATTTTCAGGAGTCTTCAGGTGTCAGCTGCAAATGATTCCTTTGGTGCCAAATAGCCCTGGTTTGGTCAGGCTCTCAGATTCCTTCATTAGCAGTTGTGGTGCTGATAATTTTTAAGTTCTGGAGGGGAGGATGAGAGAGGTGGAACAGGCTGTGAAAAGTAACACAAAGCTCTTCAAGTCATGACTTTATTAAGAAATGCTCTCCCTTGGGAAGCCTCACTTATCCCCAGAAGCATTTGTGCACAGCCTGGGAATGGCCTGGAAACAAAAGGCAGTGCACTGGATGAGCCAAAGCAACTGCATTGATGAAGATGTGCCACAGTCTGTGTGCCTGGAATGTGCTGGACAAGTATGAAAGGAAATGTTCTGTGTTTTCGTGACTTTCCTGCCATCCTTTGCCTCATTAACTTCCTGTAGCAGAGTCTCAGTGCTGAAGTCATATTTGCATGTTAATGAGCTGCAGTTGCACAGACACATTAAGGTCTGAGTGTGCACATGCATATTTTAGAGTGGAATTTAACCCAGGAAGACCCACTCCCGTTTTGACAGGGTTGTGGTTTAAGCTGGGCTCAAACCCAGCTCCCTCACCTCACACCCACCCCGCTGCAATGGGGAGGAAAATCAGGACTGAAACTTGGAGGTTGAGAGAAGGTTTTGAGAATTGAAACAAAGGAAAATAGAGTAATCAGAGTAAATTATAATAATGATAATAAAAGTGGTGCAGGATGGAGTTGCACACAACCCACTGAAGGATTCCAGACCCTGACTGGCCACTTCCATGTGACTGCCCCAGTTTATTTCCTGGAATATCCCTTTGGGCAGGTCCTGGCTGTGTTCCATCCCAGCTCTTTTTTGTGCACCTCCTCCCTGCCAGAGCCTGAGACACAAAAACATCCTTTGGAGAAACAAGTCTTGGCAACAGGCAAAGCATCAGTGTGTTATCAGCATTATTCCCTTCCTGAATCCAAAACACAGCACTGTACCAGCTACTGAGAAGACAGAATTAGGTATTTGCCATATTACCTCTGGTATCTGGAAGGGTAAGAGGAATTAATATGCAGAAGACCATGTGTGCAAATTTATTCATCACTTCAGCAGTAAGAACAGGGGTTAAAGGGTGTTTATTAATGGGTTTTGGGCTGGTTGTGTTATTGGTTTTGTGATATCCCAGCAACTCCCACCCTTAATTCTTCAAATTCAGGCCCAGAATCGTATTTTTCAACATCAAAGTTACAGTATTTGTGAATCAAGTAGAACAAAAGCTTTGTTTTACCTTTTATCTACTGAAAAATGCCATTTTGAAATTGAGAAATGGGCACATGGTGGCAGAAGTCAGGAAACAAAGAGGAATATTTCTGAGGAGCTTATTTTCAGTGCAGTGGGTTGTTGGTTGGTTGGG
Organism: Neodrepanis coruscans; assembly: GCA_013400695.1. Classification (NCBI taxonomy): domain Eukaryota; kingdom Metazoa; phylum Chordata; class Aves; order Passeriformes; family Philepittidae; genus Neodrepanis; species Neodrepanis coruscans. Next base: position 69,785 of record VYZS01027400.1, on the reverse strand, counting down.
GGTTTTTTGTGACCATGCTTGGGTTTGTTTTTTTTTTTTCCCAAAGCTGTTTTTACAGGAAAATATTGTCAGAAATGCCTGTCCAGGGATTCTTTCTCCTTTAGGGACATGCTGATACAGCATAAGCAACACCTCAGCAGTGCTTCACACCAGAATATTCAGAGCATGGCCATGTAATTCATGGGGGGAAAAAAACAACAATATATAGTCAGGTATTTTCCATTGTGAGGCAAAAATCACCATAATTTCTATCAACCCATCCCAGTGAAATCAGGCATCCAGCTCTGTGAAAAATCAAAACCCAAAATTCGTGCAAAGCTGAGTCTTCCCAGGCCTGTTTGAATTCCTGCTCCTCTCCCAGCAGCTGCAGGTTATGTGCAAAAGAGATTCAGCTCATTTCATGTCTGAATATAAATAATTAAAGGCAGAAGTGGTGTTGCACATATTAAATGATGGTCTTCTATGAAGGCTGCCTCAGCTGGGGTTGTTCAGCATTTTTTTTTCTGGTGTAGTTCCCAGGGCTGGTGCTTTGATGTTACCAGGGAGCTGGAGAATGATTAATCTGTTGTGGCCCTGTAATTAATTAATTTGGATTTTGGTCAGTTCTGCAGCACTTTGCATTTCTGTGCCCCTTTGCCTCATTAATGTTTGTGCAGCTCTCAGAGCAGGGAGTGACTCCTGTGAATGCAAAGGCTCCTCAAACACCACCCAGCCTGGGCATGGTGCTGCTGGAGGAGGGTTTGCAGATCACATCTCCTTGCCCTTAATACTTTTTTTCTGATTATTTGAGGGAGTTTTTTGTTCATTTCAAACTCCTGTATTTCCAGTGCTTTAGGAAGAGGTGTGGCTCCCATCCCTCTGCCAGTGGCCATGTCCCCACTTCTCCTTCAAGGGGGATAAATCAGGGTGGCAGATGTGGCTCAGCAGTGGGAAGAGCCTGGCTCCATCCTCTTGGAGAGACCCCTCTCACTTGTCTCTTCTCCAGGCTCTCAGACTCCTGCTGGGATTCTCCAGGCTGTCCTGTGCAGGAATAATCCTTGGGGGCCCATTCCAGCTGAGGATATTCCATGTTTGTAGACTGAACAGTCCCAGCTCCCTCAGCCTTTCCTTGTAGGAGATGCTCCAGTCCCTCCCCATCATCTTAGTGCTCCACTGGGTTCTCCCCAGGAGCTCCATGTCCCTTTTGGTGGTGACAACAGCTCTGTGTCACCTCCTGAGGGATCCCTAAAGAGGGATCACAGCAGTGGGACATGAGGTGGTGGCTGACACCCCCAACACCCTGTGCTGGCTGGGACTTACAGGTTTGCCACTGAAAACTGGGTGTTTAACATCACCTGACCTCACCATCCACACCATCAGCTGAACATTGTTGCCCTCAGTGCCTTGGTCTTCCTTTAGAAAAGTTTTTAAAAGCTGCCTGAAAACGTGCTGTAAATTATCAGTGAAAGTTGGTGCTAAACAGTTCCTTCAGCAGAGGGTTTGGACAAGGGTTTTTTGGAATAAAAGGCATTTTCTGGAATAAAAGGCTGCTCTCTCTCTCTCTCTCTCTCTCAGTAGAAGAGGACAGTGAATAGTGAGGTGGTGGCAGGTCATGGGGGTGAAGATCCAGGTCACTTCTGCAGGGGGACAGCCTTTGAGATGGGAAATTGTGTGAATTTTAAAATTTTGTTCATTTTATCCATTTCCTGGCTGTGTCAGGACTCTGGTGTGACATTAAATTCCCTCAGACTGTAAACCTTTGGTTTAACTCCACCACAAACAATATTACAGCTTTTTAAGAAGAAATAGTAACAAATAGTGATAATAACTAATATTAATGTGCTCTTCTGCATTATAGTGGGGAGGTTTGGAGCCAGAGGATGTGTAATTCTAGTGTGAGGCAGCTGGAGATTAAAAGGGAATGGATTAAACTAAGGAAAAACAGAGTGAGAGGGGGAAAAACTCGGAGGGAAAGAAGTGTTGGAGCTAAAAGGGTTCTGGGATAAGAGTGATTGAATCTGAAGGGGACAAAAATTCATTTCAACTGAAACCAGAAGACTTTCTGCTGCCAAAGTGGGATTCTAAAGTATCACTCAGCTGTACAGGGGTGTAAAGGGCAGCTTAGAAAATGGAATTTATGCTTATTTAGGGATTATGTGGCGAGTTTTCCTGAGGATTTGACTCAGGCTCACAAGAGGGTCTGTACCCACTTTACCTCCCTGATCTGTCACTAGTGAAGCCCTTGTTAGATGTGACCTGACTGATTTAGGCCATCATTTCCCAAATTTGAAAGTTAGATGCCATATCAATGCTATTTTCTCATTTCTTTTTTTATATGCAGATGATTAGGTTTATTATATTTCCCCCTGTTTAACTCACAAGTCCATCTGGGCAGCTTTAATCACATCTTCCTCCAAAGTTATGGAGGTGAGATGCTGCACTTGAAATAAAACAGAGCCCATCCAGACATTTTTCTAAGCAGATGTTCCCACTCTCTGGCTGTGCATTGATCCCCTGTGTGTTTTAGATGATGCCTCTTTTCAATTTAGCTCCTTTGCATTTGAATTAGTGTGCAGGTATTGAAATTAAATCTCATTTAGGGAGTCACAGAAATACCTGCTTTCCCCCACATCTATCAAATTAGGGGAGGATATGGACCCAAACTACTTATTTATTGCCAATAAAAACGGACTTTTATGGGAAATTTTGAGGTGATTAGTCTGTTGTATGGCTAAATCTGGGGTGATTAGTCTGTTGCTTTGGAGGTAAAACTCTGCATGATTTGTGGAAAATGTAAATATTATGGGAAAGGGGCTTAATTTTGTAATACCTGTGTGGTCATTGAGGAGGAGGAGAGGAAAGAGATGTGCAATGTGAAACCTTTGGGGCCTCAGAGCTTGTGTTTGCAGCTGGTTGTCTTCAGTTGCTGGACAAAGTCTGGCTTAACTAGTCCAGGATTTCATCCCCTGTGTGGGTAGAAAACCTCTGTCCCTTTTTTCTCTCACTTTTGTGGGTGTTTTCATCATTTAGCAATGGGGGAATCAGGAGTTTCTACTCAGATTTTGGGGGTTAAATCCCTTGGTTTTGCCTCCTGTCCCCCCCCTCCTGGTGCAAACAGAGCATTAACTGGCTGAAGATGCTGTTGGCAAGAGATCATTATACTGGGATAAGAGTCTTTCAGCTAAACAGCAATCAAGGGAGATCATCCAAAGGGAAGAAAAGGGGAAAGGGTCAATTCAACCTCGATAATTACAGAGCTCTAAATGTGGGCAGTAACAGAATTAGGCTTTCCTGACATATCAGTGTGTCCATGGGCTGGCAGAGCTTTGCTGCCTCATCCTCCAGGGAGAAATGGAGGCTCCTCATTGCTTGTTTTTGTAGGGTCTCCCAGAAATTCCCATTGCCTTCTGCACTGCTCCAGGTCTTCCAGGAGTTGGGATGTTAAACAGAACAGATGCCAATGTGTTTTTGCAAGTTTGTGCTCCAAGTCATCCTGTGGTAAATAAGTGGCTGCTCCCAATAAATAGTCCTTTAATGAATAGAGCACAGAATGCAGCTCGTTCATCTGAGCATTGTTTAATGCTGCTTTATGGGAGCATTTGTCAAATGCTGTGACAGGCTGTGCTCTGAAATTAAGGATATGCTCCTGACAGCACTGCACTGACTCATTATTGCAAGTTTTAGGAAAGATTTCCTGTGTGTTTTGATGGGAAAAAAAGCAAAACTTGCACGTTATCCCTTCAGTGCTTCAGTTTGGTTTTCCTTATGTACTCGGATATTTTTATTTTGCTGTGAGATATCCATATTAACTTCATAAATCAGGCTTAAGACACAATTGTTAAATAGTCTCTCTCATATTAATTAGTCTCTGAAGCAAGACAAGCATTGCAACCATTTATAATCCAGTACTGGAGGAGTTGCTAATCAATGAGACAGGCAACTAATTAGCCAGCCAACAGTCAGCATCTTCAGCTGGAGCTGGTGACTTTAAACTTCATTAAACTTTCCAGGTGTCAGGGAGAAGTATGAAAAATACAGCTATTTCAGTGTTTTGATGTGTCTTAATTCCACTTTCCTGAGTTTAAATCCCTGTTTTAAGGGATATTGTCATTTATAAAACATCCCACAGCTGAAAAGGAAAGAAGTTGGTGTGTGAAAGTTCAGGGTTTGTCCAGTGCATTTGAGTAGAGCAGGAATTTAGATGGCCCTTCCACTGTGTGTCTGAAATTCCTGCTTTCCCATCTTTTAATTTGTACCTTCTAAGCCTTCATGGCTGCAAGAGAAATCCCTGACAGAAGTTCTGAGTATTATCATTGTTTTTAGTCGTGAAACAAGGGATAATGTGATGGGTGTTCAGTGAGACTTGGAAGAATAAATTATTCCCGGCCCTTCAGGTTTTTTCTGTGTAAGCAGATGACAGGAAATGCTCAGTGAGAGCCAGAACAAGCTTTATCCCTGTAACATTCACTCTCCTTCCACGTGAAATGGCATTTTCTCTGGGTTCACACTGTGTGGGCTTTGCTGGGAGACATCTGAAGGGGGACTTGAAAGAAGGCAGGTTGATGGTTGGGCTTTCTGGGATGTGAGAGCAGCAGTAATGCAGGAGACACAGCGAGATGAAAAGGGGCTGGGAGCAGCTGGATGCACAGGAGGAATGAAAATGAGAAATAGGCACTTCCCCAGTGACAAGAAAACCGTTTCCAAATGCCTTGTGTCACATAACCTCCATCACATTGTGGTTTACATATGGATTATATATGATAAAAGGAACAGCATTGCTGTATTTTGGAGTTTTACTGCTGAAGTCCACGTTGTGGTGATTTGGCAGTGACTGGATGGGGGATGTTCTTTTTTTTCCTCTCACACTTGTCAGGATTTTGTGATCCCTTTGGATGCCAAATGCAGCTGCAGTGCCTGGGGTGTGTCAGTGGTTCCAACCTGCTTTTTGGGGGATGCACAAGTGAGCAAACCCAGAGAGAGTCAATGCAGGCAACTCTGGAATTATAAACGTTATTGAAAGGGATGGTGCTGCCCGTGAAAGTTAAAAAAGCAGCAGGAAAGGCTCAAAGAGAGACTTGTGCTTTTCTTCCTGAGGGAAGAAGCATCTTTGCAAGAGGCAGAGATGTGGGAGCAGAACTCAGGAGAGGAGGGTTACATCTGCCAGCACAGAAATGGTGACTGACACCACAGGGCTGGAAAAATAACCGAGGGAGACTCCCAAAAATCTCTTATGGACCTCAAAATGTGGGGAGTTGGGAGAGGGAAGGGCTTGATAGGGACAGTGTGAAGGCTCCAGCTGGAAGCTGCTTTTGCCATTGTGTGTGTTTTCATGTGTTTGGTTTCTTCAGCCCCTGTGGGTTGGGAACACTGAGGCACTTGAGGAGACAAAACAAGCCTGAAAGGCAGCACAGCACATCATCCAACTGTGACTGAAATCTCTGCTCCTCAACTGCAGGGAGAACGCTCTCCATGGCAATATCAAGATGCTGCTTCTGAGTCAGGGGGCCCAGCTGTGATTCTCAAGTCAAGTGGCCAAGAACAGTTGTCAGCAATGGCTGAATCTCGTTTTATAAACTGGAAAAACTCTGCTGATTCTTGGGTTTCCATGGACTGGATTCCCCACTCCCTTTCCAGAGAGGGGAGGGCAGGCACTGGGTCTTTAATGTGAATAACCTCACTCCTCATTTCAAAATATGAGAATGAATTGCCAGTTTATGTAACTCCCAGCTGCAAGGCATTTCCTTTTCTTACTTATAATACCTAAATAACATGGTCCATGCTGTAAAACCTGGGTCCTCTTTTTCCTCAGTGAAGAGCAGAGTTTCCCTCTTTATTTTCTTCTCAAGATAACACTCTTCAAACAACCAATTGGTAAATAACCTGCATAGAATGCCCCAAAATTTAATAGTACTGACTTTGCTTCATTAAGTTTAAGTCACATTTCTTGGTCTCTCCTGCAGAAATGCACAAACTTGGATGCTTTGGGGTTTTTTTTTGTTTGTTTTATTTTGTTGGTCTCTTAGGATGGAATATGGGAGTTATTCCCTCATCCAAGGCAAGGGAGAGACATGCCATCAGTCAGTGGGAGGAGGGAGAACTTACTGCTTTCCCATGTAAATGATGTGAGTGCTGGCAGGAAGCCAGGCATTCATTTTGTTAAAATGGGGTTTGATAATTGAAACTAATTTAACACCGACCCCATTAAGTTGCATTTTATTGCTCATTTAATATGCCTGTCTCACAAGCTCCCAGGCCTGGCAAGCAGCTTTGGAAAGGGAGTTTATAACTCATCCAAGCTGCAGCCAGGCAGGTAAGGGTGGGGTTTGCCCTGTAGGATCAGCAGCAGCGTGTGCAGCAGATGCTGTGCCCCTGCTCAGGGCGGTGTCTTTGTCAGGAGCACTTGGGACCAGCACTGATCCAAGGAGGTGAAGCTGAACAGCTCGAGCTTGGGCAGCTCTGCTGTGGGAAGATGCTTTGCCTGGAAAGGAGCCTCGTGGATGGTGCAGCATCACTTCTGAGCCTTCCCTGTTGCTCCTGCATCAGGAGGATCAGGTGCTGCACCCCCTGTACTGTTTGGGAATTAAAGGGTTTGTCAGAACCCAAAAATAGCCCCAGTCCTCCAGTAGTGCAGCTCAAAATCATAGAATGGTTTGGGTTGGAAGGGACCTTAAATCTCATCCCATTCCACCCCCTGCCATGGGCAGGGACACCTCCCACTGTCCCAGGTTGCTCCACCCTGGCCTTGGACACTTCCAGGGGTAAAACATCCACAGCTCCTCTGGGCAACCTGTTTTAATGCACATATATTGATTTAGGTCGAAGAATGCCCATTTAAATGAGCTGAGGAGCTGATTTAAGGACACAGCATTTCCATGCTCAGCTGCTGGTTTTCTCTGCCCTGCTGTCCTTTCACACCATTTCTGTATTTCGCTGCTAAATCTTCTCTGCAGTTTATGAATCATTAAATACTCTCATAATTGCTTATCACCCTTTCAGTGCTAATTGCAGCGAGGCAACAGGTGATGGTAACACCAACACACTCGTATTTATCAAAACATCACTGAGCAAATAAAAAGATTTCAAAGGAACCAGGAAACACAGACGTGCAAAGAGCCATGATGGATGTTTGTTTGCAAACAGGTTTCCCTCTGCCATCGTGGCTGCAGGAGTGGGGAGGGAATGATGAATTGCTGGAGCTTTCCCCTTGAGAAATGGGAGCAGGAGAGATTGTGCCTGGGTTACATCAGGGGCCCTGGGGACAGGGAGGCAAAGGCACCCAGCTGGGCATCAGCATCCAAGTGGGAATGCTGCAATCCCCACCAAAAATACCCAAAAGGGAAGAGCAGTTAAAAGGTGCATCTTATCCCACTCCATGTGCAGTGCAAACGAGGTGAGGATGTGTAGAAGCATTTAAAATTTTAAAATCAAGTGTCTGAAAAGAGTCCAGCAGGAGTTGGACTTAGATGATCCTTGTGGTTTCCTTCTAGTTCAGGATGTTCTGTGATTATTCTGCACTGTTTTAGCTGCTGCTTCAGGATCCAGACCATGTTTAAAGCATAGGGGTAATGTCTCCTTGTAAAATAGAAATACAAAATGTGTGTAAATGAATAAAAAGGACAGAAAATGGGTGTTCTGTCACAAACAGGTCTTACTCATGCAATAACATTTGACAGGTATTGCTCAACATTAGAATTACAAATTAAACTTGATAATTAGAACACTACAGGGTGGAGGAAAGGGGATACTCTGGTGTTACAGTGAGAGAGGACTTGGGGCTCATTTGGACAATCAAAATACTTTGTTGGCAAGAGTTGACTCAGGGAATTGGGTGATCTCAGTGCTGAGTTTCTGGGTCCTTTCCCCATCCTGTTCCAGGGACACTTTCCACTAGAGCAGGTTGCTCAGATGTTGGACAGTTTGGAAAGGTCAGGGACTCCCTGTCCAGAGACTGAAACCTGCCCTGGGATTGGAGGAAGAGAACTCTCCTCCTCAGCCCTTTGATGCTGGGAATTATTCCTGGGATAAGGATCTTCTAATGATGTCCTGCAGTGCTTTATTCCTCCTTCATTTCTTTGAGTGGCGTCGAACCCAACTTTTCAGCTCTGACTCAGAAGTCACGATTTCCCTTTGTTCTGACACAACAACTGGGTGCTTGTGCTGAGGTGTGGCTGTGCTGCTTTGCAAACCTGCTTGCTGGGGAGAAAATCTGCTTCTGCCTTTGGTTTTTTTTCTGGGTGGCACAAGCACAGTGTGCCTGTCAGGGCTTTGCAGGATTGATCTGTGAGAGGTTGTTACCCTGTTAGGTCTTACACGTTGGAGTCAGCACTGGCATTCACAGCTCTTACAAGGTGTTGTGTTTAAAATGACAGCAGAGGCTTTAAACCCTTCTTTTTTTTTTTATTGTAACTTTCTTTAATGTGACATCCAATTACTGGTAAAACTTAACCACCCCTTCTTATTTTTAAGTGTAGACAGTCTGTGTGGCATTTTACTGCTTCCTTCTCAAAGTATTTAGAAGCTGCACGAAAATACAGCAGTTAGGAAGGATTTGGGCATTTAAGAGATGTCATAACATAATTTAAAAAAAAAAAAAGGAGCATTTTTAATGTTTGTCAGCTGATAAAATGTGTCAGTCCAAATCAGTGAGATGACAAGAGCAAAGTTATTCGTGTGCTTGATAATTAAAGAATTAGAAATCCTGGAAAAATCAGCTTTTCCTGAAGGAAAGCTGAGTCCAAGAGGCTGAGGTTTTGCATTAAGGTTTATTTGTCTGGTTTAATTTGCTTTGGGGTTTTTTTTTGGTGAAGAAGATGGAATTCTGGCCCCTGCAGTGGAGCAGAGGGACTGTGGGTGTTGGGAGGTGGTGGCTGTGGGAGAGCTCCCTGTTTTGGGATGGGATCCCTCCTGGCTGTGGGATGGCAGGAGCAGCACAAAGGGGAGGAGATGAGGAGGTTTGGACCCTTGGGTTCATGTTTGCATCATGACCTGTGGGGCAGGTTGTGCCATTCCTGGTTCCCAGTGTGTCCCATGGGTGCACAGCCAACCACAGGGGGACCTTGAGAGCTTGGGGGCTGCAGGGAGGCCAAATTCCCAGCTGCAAAAAACCCTTCCAGTGCACTGAGAGCTGCCCCTGGCACAGCAAAAAAGGGCAAAATTGAGAGAAAACCACAAAATTCCCCCTAGTTCACAGTCCTGGAGGACACCAAGGAAGCCTTTCCAATCCCAGTTTATTGTGAACAGGAGAAAACAGTGGTTTAAAAACTCTTTAAGTTGTTCTTGAAGACTTCAGATCTCAATGCATTCATTCCTCTGCAGTGGCCCACGTAGCATTTAAAGCAATAAGAAAAAAAAATGTATCATTTTCCCTCTCTAATTTTATTGGACTTAAGGGAAAAACATCTTTGCTAACCCTGTGAATGTGTCACCAGCGTCTCTGTGGCTGTATAATATTTAACTTGAACTCTCCTCTGTTATTAGTGCAACCTAAAATATACAATAAAGGTTGCAAACCAGCTCCACACACAGAAATCAAGTGACAAACCCCCCCTCCCCAGATTTCTGCATTTCTTTTCAATATACACAGTTCAATACATACATTTCATTGCCAATCAAGGGCCCAGAGTTAGGTGACAAAATTCAATGTACAGCCAGAGAAAAGGGGGGATTGGGAGCCTTTATCAGGGATGGCACATGGGCACTAATTATGGTCTCAGCTCTTCTGTATCTTAATCAATTCCAGTGATCTCATGTATAATTTTTACTCTCCCTGACAAGTAGCTATTCAAAGAAATAAATTGGCTATCTGTGTAATTTGCTGCTTGGACACAAAAGGCTCCTGAATTAACAGGCTTTTTTTTTTCCCCCTGGAGAAATCTTCCTCACTGCAGTGTGGGTTCTGCTAATTATTCCTTTGTCCCTTTTTTGGTTTGGAAAGGTGACAGAGAAAGCTGAAAAAGCTCAGTGTGAGCAGCAGGTGCCCAGTGACCACAGCTGGCACATCTGGTGCACCCCCCCCCCACCCAGAACCTGTGGTCAGCAATGAACATAAACCTGGACCAGCTCCAAAAAAAAGTCAGATTTGTGACCAGGATCACCCAATATTTCCCAGATCAGCCCATTTAGTCTGTTCCTGCGAGGGGAGAACTGGAAAACTAGTCCTGGAATATGTGAGATGAGGTGCCCATCACAAAGGGCTCTTGATGAGATCTTCAAACCCCCTTGTTTTATCAGTGCTGACAATGAGCACCTTTCAGATGCAGCCTTTCCCCTTTGTTGTGCTACAGGTGGTTTGGAAAACAATTTACAAAGAGGCTTTTTTTTTCCCTTTTTTTCCTTTTTCATGCTGTTAAAACAAATTGGTATGTAATTAGATTTATATAGTGAATAATCTTATTTGCATATCCAATTAATTCTTCCTGTTTTAATTTGCTAGGGTTGGCTTCACATTGGTAATAAAAAAATAATGTTTAAATTATCAAGCATTCAAATTTTACTATAATTTGTTCAAGGTCTTCCATTAAAATTGGGTCCTGAGCATCCTCTTCCTTTTAAAGGCTGTTAAATAACATGGAAAAAGACAATCAGAAAGAGACAAAAAAACGACCTGATGTTGTTATAAAAACAATATAAGGGTCTATTTAAGCTGATCAGAGCAAATGCAGTGTGAATTTAGAATTTTCAAGCATCTTATCTTAGAATTCCAGAATATTTGAGTTAGAAGGGACCTTAAGCCTCATCCAGTGCCACTCCTGCCCTGGGCAGGGACACCTCCCACTGTCCCAAGTGGCTCCAACCTGGCCTTGGACACTCCCAGGGATGGGGCAGCCACAGCTTCTCTGGGGAATTCAACCCAGTCCCTCCCCACCCTCCCAGGGAACAATTCCTGCCCACTCTCCAATCTCTCTTTGCCCTCTGGGAAGCCATTCCCTGTGTCCTGTCCCTCCAGCCCTTGTCCCCAGTCCCTCTCCAGCTCTCCTGGAGCCCCTTTAGGCTCTGGCAGGGGCTCCAAGGTGTCCCTGGATCCTTTCCTTCCCCAGTGAACCCCCCCAGCTCTCCCAGCCTGTCCCAGAGCAGAGGGGCTCCCGCCCTGGAGCATCTCTGTGGTCTCCTCTGGCCTCTCTCCCATGTCTTTCCTCTGCTGAGAACTCCAGGAATCCTTTTGAAGGTCTGTAGGTGACCAAAGGCTCTGTATCATTTTTATGGCAGAATTAACAGTGGACTTGGTGAGAATTAGGAGGAGTTTAATCAGTAGCCGTGGAGACTTCACTCGAAGTAGGAGCACTTTATCTGTTTGTCATTATTTCACCAGTCCCGAGTTCTCACATCTGCCTTCAGAAATGCTGAATACAAGCAGCAAACTAGAAAAGGGACCTGCTTTCAGAAGTGTGAACGTGCTCTGAATTCCCCACATTCCAACACAACAGGGAGGTGTTTTGCACCGGTGAAAACAACTTGGGGAGGTACTGAAGTGTGTAATTTTAGCAGCTTCCCGTTGACATCTCCGGCTTCATTAGCCAGACAGAGGCTTGTTCCTGCAGACACAGTCCCAGAAAAGTTTCAGTGCTGCCCTGAGTCAGGAAATAACTTTCCATTTGAGATTCCTTGGCACAACCCCTGCCAGGCTGGAGGAGTTCCCTGCTACTCTTTCATGTTCCCAGACTTGAGGTTCCACTTGCAGAGTGACTGGAGAGCTCTTGGGCTGTGAGAAAACTCAGGAGGTACCACCAGGGCTGCAAAGCCAGCAAGGCAAATATATGTATTTAAAAGTGTGAGACATACAAGTCCTGCTTCCCAGCTACAGCTTATTTTGAGTTTGGGAGCACAGAGCTGCTAAACATGGAGGGAAAAACCAAAGGGATTGATGAATCATTAGAAAAAAATATAGAACAGGCACATGGTGACCTGAAAATGAAAGATATTTCTGTATAGTGGAAGTGCAAACATGTATTTTTTTGAGCTCTTTTTGATGTGTTCCCAAGGGATGGAAGATTTTTCTGGGAGCTGCAGGAAGATGTCTGTCCATCTGTCTAATGCACCAAGAGATGTACAATAACCTCTCTATTTTTAACCTTTCTGAGCTCACTGCTCACCTGAGTGCCCTTCAGCCTTGGTGCAGTGAGAGGGAAGGCACAGGGATCTGCTGAGCTAAAATTAAAGGGGGTTGGTTTCAGTTTTAGCAGAAATTCTGTCCCTGAAAGGGAGATGAAAATTGATGTAGGTGGGTCAAAGTGAGCAAGGGGGCTTTGTGGAGTGAGGGGTTAAAGAGTTGAAAATAAAACCAACAAAGTAATGAAGTGGTTTCATAAATGAGGAAAATGTTCCCATAATTGTGTTGCAATGACTTGAAGTGTGTCCTAAGGAAAATTGCTTTGACTCCTAATTAGCAGCTATTGGTTATTAGCTAAATCCAGTGCCAGGGGAAAGATAAATAGGCACAAGCATTTAACTGTTGCTTGTGTCTTCAAACACCACATCTGCTGTCCCAATTCTGGGTTATTTTTACCTAAGAGGTGAAGTAACTACTGCTGATCCAAGGTGGTCACAGGAAACACCTCAGTTATGTTGCTGCCAGACAGGATGAAGCACAAATAAAGTGATAACTGATGGAGAAAAATATTTCCTTGGACTGGTTTTATCTCAACTACACCCTCCCACTTCTAAAAATAAGCTGTGGTGGGGTGAGAGCCCCTGGTAGCTTTGGCTGGAGCTGTGAGGGAGGCGGAGGTGTACAGATAATATATTCCCACTGTTGCTGTCTCTGATCTCTCCCTCTGCCTGCTTTGTAAACTGCTCTGAACCCAGCTCCAAACAGCTTTTAGTTTCTCCGGGCAGGAAAAGACACTCCTGCTGGAAAGCGAAGTGCAAATGACCTCCAGCTCTCTCAGGCACTTATTGAAAACCTCTTTTAAATTGAATACACAAGCCAAGATAATACAGGCTGTTTGATAAGAAACATTAGAGAAATCCATAACACCAGGCTTTTTATTACAGGTTTATTACATCAATCTCTCCAGTGGGTAATGGAACTTGTAAATATACTCTCATGGAGGAGTCTCCTTGCGGGCTTTTTATTCATGCTGAAGTAAGCACAGCAAACTTATTTGCTGTCAGGGTACATTGAATTGAAGATTAGTATTTATTTTGCTTCTAAAGAGGTTTTGCTTTTGGGAATTGGAAGCTGGAGGGGGTGGGGGGGGACAGCTGTAGGAGGGGAGGTGGGAGCTGCAGTGGGATGGGGGGGAATAATGAGTTTTCCAGGCAAACTGGTCCCAGTATCCAGGAGAGGGAGCCAGGGTGGGATGGGGGTGATGGGGTGCACTGAGCACTTGAGTGGTCACTGCTTGTTTGGGAGGGGGAAATGGCTTTGTTTGGGAATATTTTAAAGTATTTACTCATGAGGAGCTTGGTGAATAAAGCCAGCAGGATGAGAAATCATCCGTGGAATTAGAGAAATATTTAAGGGATGTATTTGCTGCTTTACTGTGCAGTACAAACATGGTCACAGTGTAAACATTTGTTCTTTAGGGTTGAAATGCTCTTAGTTCTTTGCCAGAGATAAAAATGAAGCTTGCTTTTTGCTTACTTGGGAGAAGCCAAAGGTGGGTTTGTATGGAATAAAGAGTTAAGGGGAAGTCTACATAGAAGTTCAAAGGACAAAAAAAGTTGGAATTACAGCAATAATAAAAAAAATAGAACCCCAACCAACAGCTTACAAAGCTCTCAAGTATATTTGGTGGAGGATATAGTAATTAATTTGTAGTTGACTTAATAAAGGGAAAATAATCCTTAATTAGAGGATGTTAATTGGAAGGACCTTCAGAAACCTGCTGAGGTATCAGTGAAGTTGGCATTAACACAGGATTTCACCAGGTTTTTTAGGGTGCCCAGAGAAGCTGTGGCTGCCCCTGGATCCCTGGGAGTGTCCAAGGGCAGGTTGGATCCCCTGGGACAGTGGGAGGTGTCCCTGCCCAGGGCAGGGGGTGGCACTGGATGGGCTTTAAGGTCCTTCCACCCCAAACCATTCCATGATTCTCTTANCAAAACACCCAAACCCAAGTTCTTTATAGTGTGTTCTCAATCCAGTATAATCCTTAATTTTCAAAACAAAGAAAGCCATTATTTTTTTGCAATTGTAATGAAAAACTTGCTGAAGCAGTGCACATTATTTCGATTACCCATTAAGCCTTCTCTCCTCTGGAATGAAATTACATGATTTTCCTTCACTTTCTTGCTTTTAACTTCTGCCTTTTAATTTACCCAGAGAAAAAAAACCAAACCATTACGACTCTGGTTGTCACCTAATTGCCAGATTCAGATGAATAATGCAAGTTCACTCTATTTTGCTAATTCCCTGGTATTTTGGACTATTTATGCTAAAGCAGAGAAAAGAATAAGATTTATTAGTTTGCACCACAGTTCTTTTCTATGAGTTCTGTAAGGCTTCAGCAACCCACTACTTTGGCATAAGGGGACATTACAGAGTGACTGATTTATTTCATTTTGTCTTGGTCACATCAACACAATAAGCCACAATTTCCTGTTGATCTGTATGATAAATTTGGGGGTTTAGTTATAAAGTAATAGGCCTTGGTCAGATGAATTTTTCCTAAGAAAATACATGTGATCCCCCTTCATTTAAGTGGTCACTTGGTCTCCTCATTGCTGTTGGATTTGCTTTTGAGTGACTCTGGTTTGCAGATCTTTGTACAAAGGGCTGTTTGCCTCTGCTCAAAGTCTGATCTGAAGCTCTGCTTCACAAGTCATCACATTTTACAGAACCTTTGTGTTTGGAGTGTCAGCATCTTCCAGGTGAGGAACCAGAAGTCTCCATGAGCAAAGGGAAATGTTTTACCCTTGCTTGGTAATTGTGGCTCTTTCATGCCATAGAATCGTGGCATCTTGGAATTGTTAAAGCTGGAAAAGGCCTTGGAGGTTTAATGAGTCCAAACACCCGTGTCCCCAAGTGCCACATCTTCGAAATCCCTCAAGGGATGGTGATTCCCCCCCTGTCCTGGACAATCTATTCCCGTGCCTGTCCACCCTTCCAGTGAAGGAATTTTTCCTCATATCCAACCTAAACCTCCCCTGGTGCATCTTAAGGCCATTTCCATGTCCTTTCACTGCTTTCAGGCCCATGTTTGCAGGAGCTGTTTTCTCCTCAGAAACCCCTTCAAGAGAATTTTCTCTTCCCCAAGCTGTGCTGAGTGATGGAGGGTTAAATGGACCATTGGAGCTGAACTCTGTCTCTGGGGCATCCCCATCATGCTGCTCTTTAGACATGAGTAAGAAATGTTTGAAGGCTTAACCTGGTAGTGTTACACCAGAGGGAAGAAAGGCTCTGCTCACAAATGCCATCAATCTGAGCAGCTTTTGGAGAGTGCTAAATTGCAGTGTGAGAAGCCATAAGTCAGGTTTTTGACAGCTATTACTGATATCTTTTCCCTGCTGTGTTCCTTGAAAGTTCATAACATTCAAAAAAAAAATAAAATTAAAGGGATAAGTGTTATCTGTGGGCAGATTGGACAAATTGCACTCCCAGCTGCTCCCTTGGTGTGTTACTGACTGAACTCTGAGAACTTTAGTTAAGCTGCCCTCAATTTGGCATTCAGTGGTGTTAATTTTAATGCTGGGTGTAGGATCTGCTGTCTGTGTGTTCATGGAGGGTCTGGTCCCTCTACAGGGATGACCCATCAGGATAAATGGGGATTTTGAGAGTTGGGGAGTCCCTGTGCTGGGTGGGGTGGCTGAGCAGTGGCCACAGCAGGTCCCCTGAGCTCTGTGGCCTCTCTGTGCAGGGAATCACCCTCTGGAGAGTGGCATTGCCTTTGGTTCCTGCTCTGCTGATTGTCACAGAAGCATTTTTCAAAATAACAATTAAAAATCAAAGGACAGCTCTCCCAATGTGCCCTGAATTGGTGCAATTGCACTGCCTGCAGGGAAGTTCTGGAGCCTGGCAGCAGCTGAGTTAACAAAGAGGTGTTTTACTCCCTTTGTTGGTGTTTGAGAAGTTCTGAGCTGCTGCTGGCAGTGAGTTGTGCACAGTGGCTGAGTGCTGCTCTCCTGGGAAAGCATCCCTGCAATTCCCACTGCTGCTCATCAGCTCTGCCTACTCCAGGCACAAGCAAAGGCTTGTTCCCTCAGCTCTCAGCGCTGCTCCTGGAAATGTCAGAGCCATCCCTGATGGATTCCCTGGGAACAGCCTCGTGTTTTCTTGCTGTAGTTGCAAATCGTGTGCCCATGAGCCAGAAGGAGCAGCTTTCCAGTGCCCTGCTGACAACCTGAGCCCCACCCCACCTGCATTTGCTGAGCAGTGACACAGAGCAAATGAAGTTACAGCTCTGTGGCTCATCTTGTGCCAGACTGACCAGCCCTTGCTTGCTCTCCCTGGGAGCAGTTCTGCATCACTCACGAGGCACTGGAAATTCAAGCTGCTTATTCACAAATATTTGAGAAGGGAATCCATTGCCTAAACCTCTCTGTAAATGGCTGGATAAAAAAAAAAAATAATAAAAAAGAAAGTTGGCAGGAATCAGCTTTACTTCTGACAGTGGTTAATGTACTTAAACCTGAAAAGAGAAAAGAGGCTTCACCTTGAAGGGATGTGCCAGAGAGTTCCTTTCACCTTGAAGCTTTCTGCAGAGTTTGGCTCCTCAATCAATTGAGAGCCTGGACACCTTGCCAGAGTTGTCTTTGTTTTTGCAGCAATAGATAAGACAGAGATTATAGGTTATTGCCCCAGGGACTTGTCTGCTAAAGGAAAAAGGCTTTTTCAACACAAATATTTCATATCTTTCTCCTGTCTGCTGGTGAGATGGGGGGGGATGGCATTTGTTAGCCTGGCTTTTACACACATCTTCCTTATTCCACAAAGGATTAAAGTCAATTGAAGTTCAGGGAGCTATTGTGGAAAGGAAATATGTTGCTTTAAAATATGCACGTGGAACTACTGCTTCTGCTTTTTTTATATATCCTCTTTATAGTCCCTGTCATACTCCAGACACCTGAAAGTTTTACAGTGATGTGTTCTTGGGAGACTGCAATTATATTTTACTAATAAATCAGTAGGTAATTAGCACAGGTTATTGAAACATTTATAATGCCCTATTCCCAAATAACTCTGTGCAGGAGTTGGAGGGATCTGAGGGGTCTCTCTGGAGGAATAGTTGGAGGCACCCCTGTGTTCACAGAGAGCTGTACTTGGTCAGAGGTGAAGGGAATGTCAACCCAACCAGGTTAAGTTGAAAGCTTTCTATAGTCTGGGGTGCAGGCAACAGCCTTCTGAAGGAATTTCACAGCTTCAGGTCCCTCAGGAGGCAAAAAAAAGCCATTTTCAACCTGAACCACAGTTGTTGCCCATTGCATCCAGGATTTGCTTTCAACAAAAAAAATCAGCCCAGTACCAATTTCTAGCCCTGAGATAGAGGTGCAGTCGGGATTTGTAGCCCTGGGGAAGAGTCCTTGAGGCTGGATTTTCCCTGTGCTTTGCTGGGAGGTTACAAAGTGCTCTGGGAGCCACCACTGCCAAGGGGACAGGACTGGGGGACCCTGAGGAGTGGGGTGTGACTGGGCAGGACACCTGCAGTCCTGGGGGTGGATGGGGATGACAGGTCCAGGCACAGTGCCTTGGTGAGTGCTGTGGGTGGTGCACACCATGAGCTGGGTTGAATCTCCCTTAAGGACCAATTTCTGTCACTGATTGACCTCCTCACTTGACAGAACGTCATGTCCTGAGTTGAAAGAATTAAGAAATACATAAATCACAGAGCAGATGAAACACCAGTATTTCCTCTAAGGCTCTCCATGTTCCAGCCGTGGGAGATGATGTGAATTCAATTCTTAACTGTTCAGGGCTGAACAGCAGAGTGGCAGAACAAGGTCGGTGTTGGCAAATGTCGTTGTCAAGGTGTTCCCCTGCAGCTGAAGTGATCCCAAGGTGCTGCATGTGAATGAGCTCAGCCCTTGCTGATGTCCCACGTTCCTGTCACTTCCCTTCCACGTCCAGAGGAGCTGTGGTAGCCCCAGGGCTCAGGGCTATTTGTCTCCACTTACACCGGTGGAACAAAAGAGGCGTGTGCTGATGGGAGAGTGACACTTTGTCTCTTGCAAGCAGCACATTTGACCCATTAAATAATGATGCCACCGTTTAAGCTTTCTCCATCCCACAGTTCAGGCTAGAGGAACAGTTGGTGGAAGGTTTTCAGGAATTTCTGGCTTAGTGTTCTTATTCCTCGGGACAAAATATGTCTGAACACATTGAGAACAGATGAAACAGCTTTTGGGAACTGACATTATTCATCCCCCAAACCATAATGTGTGTCTTTGTACTTCAAGGAGGAAAATAGTACAAATAGAGGCACTGTGCTGTGTAGGGACAGTGTTTAATTTCCTTTTATAATCCTGTGTTTCCAGGCTTGGATGTGAATGATTTCCTCAGGGCTCAAGCTTAATTTACAGGACATGAAAACAAACTTGTTTATTATTTAAGTATTTAAAAGTGCCTTTCAAAAATATCCTTTTGGTCCTTTGTACTATTTCAGCACTGAAGATGCACAAATAACCTGGTCATTAATGAAGTGGTGGCTGGTTCTGTGTGATCCTCTGTAGCTGATGCCCAACTGCTCTTTATTATTAGCAGCAGTAGTAGCACCACTAGAATTGTATTAATATTATGATTCCTATTTCCAGATAGCTCTGCTGTGGGCTGATACTGTCCTTTCAAGAGCAGAGTGAGTCCCTCTGTTTTATTTTTCTCACAGTGGCTGTGATGACTCAGGCAAAGGGCTGCTTGGGTGTGAGGAAACTTGTGATTTTCTGCAGCAACAGAGCAATGTGTTTTTGTTGTGCGCTGAAGGGAACATCTGTGATGATAATTATGCTGTTGACTTACGAAGAGAACACAAATTACATTCTGCTAAATCAGGTTTTTGTGGTAGGACAAGGCGCTCGTTCCGCTGTGTGGGAATTGCCTCCTCCCGGCTGTCTAGACCCAGCAGACGAGGGGAAAGTCACTTCTCCATGTACAGATCAGGAAGCAACATTTCACTCGAGAGCTGCAGACTTGATGACATTTGCTGGAATTAATCTGGTGACGTTTGAATAGGGGAAATTGTCATTTGGCTGCGGGACAGGCAGTGAGTGAGTGAGCGAGAGGCTGAGTGAGCCTCAGCCACCTCTGGCATTTGGACCTTCCCTCCATCCTGGCAGGACATGGAGCTGCAGGGCTGGCCCTTCATCTTCCCACATTTGGGGCTCTTGGATTTCCCTCTGAGGTCAGAACACACTGCTCAGGGTGGAAGGGCTTAACCCTGCCCTTAATTCCAACTGCTCCAGATCCTCAGGTCACTCAGAAATAGTTGTCACACCACTGCTGTCACCCCTTCCCATGCTGGAGCTCTTCCCCACCTGCCTTTACAAGAGTGCAGCTTCATTTCTTCCTGTCTCCTGGATTGCAGTGGCTGCCTGAGGGTCTCTGAGGAATATCTGACACTGCTTTAGAACTTGGGGATCAGATTCCTGCTTGTCAGCTGTCACCTGCCAGGTGTGGCTTTCCACTTCAGCTGCACTTGTGCTGGGCACAGCAGCGAGCTGGGACATCACAGGATGTCAGGAAAGACAGGAGGAGTGAGGTTGGAGCAGCAGGGATGAGGTGGGAGCAGCAGGGATGAGGTGGGAGCAGCAGGAGTGAGGTAGGAGCAGCAGGGATGAGGTGGGAGCAGCAGGAGTGAGGTGGGAGCAGCAGGAGTGAGGTGGGAGCAGCAGGGATGAGGTGGGAGCAGCAGGAATGAGGTGGGAGCAGCAGGAGTGAGGTGGGAGCAGCAGGGATGAGGTGGGAGCAGCAGGGATGAGGTGGGAGCAGCAGGAGCCATCTGGCTCATGGTCCCTGTTGGAGACCTGTAGGTGGTGCCCAGTGTTGCCCCACTGGGGCAGGAGGGAGGTGTTGTCTCCCCTCGCCATGCAGCTTCTCAGAGCAGTAGCAAAATCCAGGGAATGTCTCAGACAAGGTCCCTGGGAGGGTGTTGTGCTCCCAGGGCTTGGAGTGTTGCAGTGGAACCCCACACCAAGTGCATCATATGCAGAGGTGGGGTGATGAGGAGGAGGGAAAGAGCTTCACCATTTATTTTGGCTTTGCTGCTGGTTCTCTTTATTAATCTTGGGCCTTTTTAACTTACACACATTGGTCAGCTGTGGTTCAGTGGGGGGCAGGAGAAGGAGGCAGGCCCATAAAAAAGCCCCTGAAAAAAACTCTTCATACAGGAGTTTCTAAATCGCCTTTTATTTTTTTTTTCTTTTAAGTACATTTTCCCCTTTAAACCAGCAGCACCTTTAATGAGTCTGTTTCACTGAGAAGTCCCTGGAATTATTTGTAACAGAACTGTGTGGTGTAAAAATCCCTTTTCATTTCAAAGCCATTAGTGCAGTTGATGTTAATAGACACGATAGGCAAAAAATAAGGAGGGAACCATCCAATTCAGTCCTTTCCTGCTCAGGAGGATGAAATGCAGCTGCTAACCTTGAGGAGGAGGCTGTTGTGTTAATCAGCAGTGCCCTTGAGCTGTCCCAGCCATCCCACTTCCCACTTTCCTGAAGAGTTGCTCTTCCCAAGGTGCAGTTTTGTCTTGAAGAAATACTGACTTGTAGCACTGTATGAAAACACAGCAGCACACAGAGCAATTCCCTCAGCAGCCAACAAGGAAAGGATTTGTCTCATTTATACTGGAGATACTCCAAGAATTCTCTCCTCACTTTAGTTATTATCTTTCCCTACAGTGTGGAATATTCAATTAAACTTTCTCTCCAATTGGCCATAACTTTCAAGGAAAATTAAAGCAGTTCTATTTAGGTAACAGTGTCTGTCACTGGGCTTAATGTTCACAGAGAACAGAAATGGTTTCACCTGTTTGATGTGAATTAACCTCAGCTGACAATCTTCATGTTTCCATTCCTCAAAAGCACAGAGAGATGACAATCATTTAGCATCCAACTGGATGTGCTGGCTCTCAGGTTTGGGATACTGGAGGGACACAGAAAATACACTCCTCATTTGGAATGTATTTAAATTAATCTGGCATTTTTTAATAGGTTTTGTGATTCACTGTGGGGTGGAGAATTATATATCTAACAGAAGCTTGGATAGCAGAATGTTCTCCTAAATGATCTATCACCTTCTGTCTGACACCATATGGGCACACACCTCCTTCTGGGTTGGAAATGTTGCTTTTATTATAAAAGCAACTGAAATATCCTCCATCCTGCATCTCACTGCAAGAAATGCACTTCTCTCCCAGGAGGCAGAGCCAGAGCAGGAGTCCATTTGTTTTATCTGAAGGGGGGGGATAAAATCCTTTTGGGTCACCAATCTTGTTTGTAGGTTGTCTTAAACTGAGGGAGGCTCATGTTTATTCTGGGATAACTCATTTCAGGGTCATCAAAAGAAAGGGAACTCAGGAAAATAAAATCTTCCACTGGAGATTGTCTCAGGAGTTACCTTTTGTTAAGGTTATTTGCTGTGTTTCCTGGGACAGTAACAAGTGTAGAAGGAGCAGCACAGGTTATGCAGCAGCTCTTGGATGGTGTAAAAAGGAAAGGGGGTTAAAATAAGTGAGTATTTTTCATTTGTGTATAGATTTATATGCACTGCTTGGTTGTTCTCTTTGATGGAATGAGCAAAAGGAACCACAATCTGGTGGGAAGGGCAAGGAAAAAGCCCTCTGAGCTCAGGAAAGAGCCTTCTCATGGCATCAGTGGGACTCTGTGGATTGAGCTCCTCATAGTGATGAGCCAAAATCATGATAGTATCACTCTTTGTGAGTCTCTGTACATTATTGCAGTAGAAATGAAGTTACTGATTTTATTTTTTTTTGAAGTGTAACATTCATATTTCAGAGTTACCCAAACAGCAAAACTTTGCTCCCACAAAACCAGACACTTCCATAGAGCCAAAGCCTTTGCCTGAGCTGACCGTGAGCATCTGAGGAGCAGCACTTGGTCAGGAATGGGCTGTTTATCTGGTTTTCTGTCTGTGAGAATCTGGAGGGCAGCTTGTTTTATTTATCAGTGACTCTCTGGTGTTCTGTGAACCAAATCCTCCTCTTCTGTAGGTTCTGGGGCTCAACTCTTATCACACAGGGGTAGGATCTGGGCTGCAGTGATTTCAATCACACATTAGACTGTGGCAAAGGGACTCTACAGGCTGAAGATTAAATAGTTTGGACTTGCTTATCTTGCTTATACACAGGCAGCAATAAGAGAAAGAAGAAAGGCACTCAAAATAATTTTATCTCCTCAATGTTGAAAGGTTTTTTTCCTCCTCTTCTGTCCCCCTGGTGTTCTGGCAGTGCTTTCAGAGGTTCTCCTGCCTCACCCAGCACTGTTCACTTGAAAGTCACACCAGGGCTTTTCTTCTTGCTGGTTGAAAGGAAGGGAAGGCATTTTTGTGCCCTCTGAAGGCTGAATGTTACACAGTGGCAGCAGCAGGTGGAATATTTGGAAGTGATGTCATTTGTTTTCTTCTGAGCTTCTGTTCCAGCTTAGGCAAGTTGAGTTATTTAGTAGACAATTTGTTATTCAGTGTTTTAATCTATTTGGGATTATTTTTACCTTTGGTCTGTGTTTTCAAAATGGTGCTTTGCTCACTAATGAATGACACAGGCAGACTGTGATGGTTCTTATTTTGTCATTCCCTGTTCCATCATGTGGACCAGTTCCATTATACCTTCAAGGCAGGTTCTCACCACCTTAAAAATCTTAAAAATCTGGGCCCTGAACCTGCAGCCAACTGACGTTCTGGACATTTGGGGACCCATTTGGACCCTTAGATTTGTTGCTGTTTCCCAACTCAAAGACATGAACCTTCCACTTTTTAATGCAAGGTGAATTTTCCTGTGATGGGAGGAGGACCAAGAGTCTGCCCTTCCACCTGATAATGGAAATAACAGCAAATGACCATGTAAAAACCTTTGTGGGGTGTGAGGCAGTGACAGAGGTGATGCACCACATTCCCTGGCTGGATTATTTGGGATGGACTGGCTTTTGCCTGTCCTGGCACAACTGGGCTCTGTGTCCCTGGGAGTTGAAGCAATTGTGACACAGGACCTGAGCACCAGCCCAGCTTCTCTATTTTCCAATTAGAGAACCGGATAAATTAAAATATATTTTAATTCTCTTGCTTTCAAGCCTATTAATATATTACCCAGGGCTATAATCTTTATGATAATATTCTTTCTTAGGGTGAATGAGACTGTTTAGGGAGTGAAGCAGCCCTGGGTCTCAGACACAAGTCCAGATCCCACAGTCTAGCCCTGTTTGCTTGATGATTATTATTATCTTTTTCCACCAGCAACAGTAAGTTGCAGAGGGGTATAATTGAAAGCTGGAGAGGATGTGAAATGTGTTTTGAATAATAGATGAGTTCCAGTCAGATATCATTAACATATAATTAAGAATAAAGATAAATACAAGTGATATGAGTGGCTGTTCTTTTGTGGTGGTGCCTGAGGGAGGAGACATGGGGGAGAGGCTGCTCCTTTATCCTTTTCCTGGCAGAGCCTCTCTGAAATACTTCTGTGGAGAGGACAGAATGAGCTCCCTGCAGGGAAGGGCTGTTGTTCTGTCCCTGGTAAATCCAGCTGATTCCTTCTGGGGGTTATTCCCAGGTGATGGTGCACTTGTTCAGACAGTGTTTCATATTTTAAGACCGGGAATGTGAGATTCCATCAGTTACCTGTGACATTTTCCCTGTTCCATGCAGATGACAACACCCTGCACGGGCCGGTGTTCCTGCAGGAGCCCAACAGCCTCATCTTCCCTTTGGATTCGGAGGAAAAGAAAGTGAAGCTGAGTTGTGAAGTGAAAGGAAACCCCAGACCAACCATTGGGTTTGTTGAATGTTTTACTGTTCTTTAGCATCACCCACGAGCCTTTCTCCTGCCTGGATCCCCAGGGAAGCCCCTGGAGCCTGGATAAGGCTCTCAGGGATGTGGGGGGATTGTTGGGGTGTCCAGGAGCTGGACTTTGATGGTCCTTGTGGGTCCCTTCCACCTCAGGACATTCCATGATTCTGGAGCATTAAAACCAGAGGAAATCCACATCAGGATATATTGCAAAATTTGGACCAGAGCTCAGAAAGGTTATGAAGGGATAATAAATAGTCTTGGCTCTCAGATTAGTCACCCTTTTCCAGAAAGCTCTAAATTCTTCCCAGCTTTAGTAACTGCCTTGGGATCCTTGGAGGAAGATGCTGCCCTGCCACGGTGCTGCTGTAAATCATGGAAGCTGCTGTTTTCTCTCCTTTAGTGCCTCTCATTTTGTTCACCAAAGGAAATGCCACTCAGAGCAATTAGAGCCACCAGACTGAGCTGTGTGACAACCTTTTCATGCAATAAACTCTGTTGATTCACTGGGGCAGACACATTTCCATAGTTTCTCTGTCCAGCTGGTGCTGGAGGTGCTGATCCAGGGCTGGAGGGGGTGAAGGCAGCTGGAATTACCCAGTGCCCCAGCTTGTGACAACAGCTGCTGGGAGTGAATTTAAATTGAAATGTAAATTTAAAAACAAACAGCCAGAAAGGCAGGAGAAAGGGAGGGGGGAACCCTCGATGGACTTGAATGGTTTAGAGCTCCTGGATCAGGGACTTCCCTTTGCACAATGATTAATTCCAAAAAAAACAGCAGCACGAGCAGCTCCAGAAACATTCCTCATGAAATACATGTCAGGGATATTGCTCTCCCAGTTAAATACTGGAATATTTGCATTTCTGTGCCTCTTTTTAATTGTTACTAAGCACTCAGAGACATTCCAAATCTTTCTTTACTTGGTGCTGTGGTTTGCAATCCCAGCAGAATGTAACTCTGGCCTTTTGTGCTCCAGGTGGAAGTTAAATGGAACCAGTATTGACCTGGGGATGGATTTTCGCTACAGCCTGGTGGAAGGCAACCTGTTGATCAATAATCCCAATAAAAGCCAGGATGCTGGAACATACCAGTGTGTGGCAACAAACCCCTTTGGAACCATTGTCAGCAGAGATGCAAAGCTGCAGTTTGCTTGTAAGTAAAAGAGGCAATTTCTGCTCCCTGGAAAAAAACTGGGAACCCTGGGCCCTTCCCTGGTGGGTTGTGGAGTGTTCTCTGAGCTGTTCATGGAGTAGAGAAAGGGGGGGAGTGTGAATGAGGAATAGATGCCTTGGTTTATCATTGTTTAGCTAAAATTATATGTATTATACAGGAGAAAATGTCTTATTGCTTGAGGAAGAGGCCACCCAGGAAAGGAGCTGGAAGATGGGATCTCACAATCCTTTTTTGCTCTCCTTGGAGAATTAAAGTTTAAAAATATTTGAAGGAGCCTGTTTTTGTAAGGAATAAGTTCCCAGGGATGGATTTCACACACCCTGGGTTTCAGTGGGAAAAGTGCTTTTTGGGGGGGTGTTCAATCAGAATTGCAGCTTCCTGCTGAAAGCAAAGGGTAGGAAAAGGCACTGATTCTGTTGTGAATTAGCATTGTATGAAATGACTTCAAGCCATTTTGAGGATGAAGTCTGAAAGGGTGGGCAGATGATGACACAGGACCACGAGTCATCTTTTCTCTTGTGTAATTGTGAAGGTGAAGGCAGCTGCAAAAATGAGAAGATAAAAATGCCAATAAAGCCCAGGTTCACACACTAGAGAGAGATGATTTGTTCTTTTCCAGTTAATTGTGGGGATCTTGGATGAATGGATGAATCTTTGACTCTAAATTTTTTATTTCAGGTTGCTAAAACAACATGACCAGATTAGAAACATTTGGATTAAAGAAATAAAAACAAGGGTTTGTCAAAGTGGGCTTTGAGCTCTGACAAAAAAAGTGAATCTTTTTATCTTCCCTAGTCAAGGAGAACCAGAATTAGCTAAATTATGAAACACAGAGTGATTTCAGTTTATTACAGAAGCTCTGCCACTAAGAAACAATAAAAGTGGGTGTGTGAAGCTTCACCCTTCAACTGAGCAATCCCTTATTCTCCATCCTGCTCCTGTGACTTGTGTGGGTTTTATTTGATCTCATTTTTATTCCTGAGGAAAATCACTGCTGGGTCTTTGGAGACTGATGGCTGGGGCTGGAGCTTGGGTTTTCCCCTCCTCTTCAGAGTTAAATCGTGGCTCTTGGGGCATCAGTAATGTATGTTGGCTCTTCAAGGGCTCTGTTATTCTTCTGTAGCCTTTTCAGAGCAGATTAAACTGTAATCGAGCCATTCAGGCTCCTGTGGAGGTCACAGGGTCAGCAGTTTAATCCTGGAAATATGTATTTAGGTTACAAACTCATTATGATAAAAGTGCTAATATTTTTCCCCCAATACCTGCTTTGTGATGTGTCATTTAAATTTCAAATTTGCCCTTTTCTTTCTTCCCCCCTTTCTTCTTTTTTCCTCCCCCCGTCTCTGCAATGGAACACATTTTCCAAAGTGAGGAATCTGCTGTGCCAGTAACAGAATATGGATTAATGATACCCTGAGCCCTGTGCTTACAGCAACACAGGCTTTCAGAAAATAAAAAAGCTTTAAACTCTCGAGCATGGATCTAATAATGGCTTTTCCAAAATGATATACGAAAACACAGCTGAACAAGATTAAATTATGTGCTTTTTATTTCAGGGGCTGGGGCTTAGCTTGACAATTTTATTCACTGTGCTGTAATTTCTGTTTGGAAATAACACTGGAATCAATAAGAAGTTATGGCTGGGAAGCAGCTCAGCTCTGACGAGGCACTTTGGAGATGAACCCACCCCTTCAGACATATGATTCGAGTTGTTTGCCGTGGCCCAGATCCTGCTTCCTTTTCAGAGGGAGATAAAACTCCTATTGATTTTCAGTGGCACCAGAGCTGGCCCACACCCCTCCCGAAGTGATGAATTTGTGGGTTGTTCTGCCTGCTCAGCTCCCCCTCCCCTCTGGCAGCAGAGCTCAGGACAGGCAGGAGGAGCAGGGAGTGAGTGTCCTTGCCAAATTAGTTCTCCTGACTCGAAAATGATGTGCAAAATGGAGCATCAGCACTCACAGAAAGTTGTTTGGTTGCTCTCTGCTGGAAGGTGGCAAGGGTGGGGTTGTTCTCTTCTCTGAGGTGACAAGAGGAAACATCCTCAGGTTGTGTTCAGGTTGGACATCAGGAAGAATTGATTCACTTGGAAAAGTGATGGAGAGCATTGGAACAGGCTGCCCAGGGAAGGGAAGTGGTGGAATCACCAACCCTGGGATGGTTCAAACAATG